>JASEVX010000002.1:54253568-54381258 GCA_031761405.1 Serripes groenlandicus
ACTATAAAAAATCATGTCTCTATATAAATAAACCATATAATAGTCCTATCCGACGATATTTCTAATAGGGGGTCGAGAAGTCTGGTAAAACGGGGGTCGAGAAGTCGGAGGGTCGAGAAGTCTGGCTACCTCATAAAGTACTTCAAATAAAACGATTCCATAATTCACGGAACTACATTTGTGACAAGCCAAACTAGCGTTTCCTATAATTTCTGTCGTTTTCCTTTCGGTTCATTTAGTTTAAACTTATTTATTTTACATCGATTGTGAAACAAAAGAAAAAAAAAATCCCAAAGTCAGGACCCGCTCATCACGGGACTCGAACCAGGGACCTTTGATACAAGAGGCCAATGCTCTACCTCTGCACCACTAATAGAATGACGTCATATAACAGGAATTTGGATTTATAACTTTCAGAATGTCAAAGGTCAAAAAACCCTTACGAGTTTTATTTGAACTCGTTTTAGAAATAGACGACGAGGGTTATTAAACGGAAATTATCTCACATAAAATTACTTGTGTCCGCTCCTTTATCGAGTACGTATTATCATATTTAATTATTTCCTCTAAAAGTTTTTTTTTTTCGATATTTTCTTTTCATCCAATCAAAACGTAGCAGAATCGTGACTGTATCGAAAAATCCACTCTGGACACAATTTTTGGAAAGACGGTATAGCAAAGTTTTGCAAAGTTCATACACATTACCTATTGACGGGAAACGGAAACATCGCCGGCTTCGCCGTCGATTTGTTTACCCGTATTAGTCAAAATAATTTAGACTTTCGCTTGCTTGATTTATCATCTGTTATGATTATTAAAACAAATCCCATTTTATGTTTGTGTGACGTGTCGCCCTCTCCTCGCCATATCATGGTCATTTATGGTTGTGAAAGAGTGTCACTATCAGCTGTCTAGACTGTGGTTGTTTTTATAGCATCATAATTAAATAATATATGTGTATAGGTGCTACCTAATTCGGGTAAACATTTATTAACTTTTGTGATCAGTAAATTATTCCCCGTGAACTGCAGTTAGCCCCTTGATTGCAGCATGATGAGTTATTTACGAGTCCTACCGACCTAAGAAAATATAATAAAAATCATCATCAGGTTAAGCATATATTAAACTTTATAAACTATGGCCAAGATTTTAAATCTATGAAATTATGATGACAGGTACAACAAATAATCAATTATTCGTAAATTACTTCAAATGAAACGATTCCATAAATTACGGAACTACATTTGTGACGAGTCAAACTATCATTTCTGTCATTTTCCTTTTGGTTATTTATTTATCATTTGCGTTACGCTAATAGCATGCTTACCAACCTTTTCTCATCCTATAGGGGAAGTTTCATGAGCTCAAATGGGGGATTGTGGTTTGAAGTGGGAGATTTTCAACGCCATGAAACAGTAAAAAATTTCACAATAGAACGGAGTTTAGATAACTATATATGCAGGGATACATGTACAATACTTTCAATATTTGATATAGGAAAATAATTAAAAAGACTCATTTTGAGAATGTTTTCTATTAAACAGATTATTTTCAACTGCATATTAGCATTTAAGTATTATTTTGGCATGTTTTCAAATCTGTGCTTTGATATTAAGAAATGTTTTAACTGTGGTTGACTAGAAAATCATGCAAGTTGTCTGTTATGTCAAAGACTTTCATATTACATCCAAGAAAATAAAAATATTAACAACATTTTAATATATAGACATAATTTTGAATGAAAAACCTGGGTACCAATGGAATAAAGACACAGGGAGAAGAAAAATACGTACATGTAATCATGTAGTTGAGCTACACACATTGTTTTGAACTTGTTGAAAGAAAGGGCCTTTCATTAATCAGTGACAATATGTTAAGAAGTTGATGTTAGAAAATGATTGTAGTAATTTTAATTTTTTTTTTTAATTTTCAAATTTTCAAAAATCGTGAGTTTCTCCCTCACGATTGTGGGGGTCGGGTTACGCTCTTCAAATCGTGAGACTCACGATTGAATCTGGAGGGTTGGTAAGCATGTAATAGAATGACGTAATAATATATAACAGGAATTTGGATTTTTAATTTCCGGAAAGTCAGAAAACCCTTTTGAGTTTTTATTTGAACTCGTTTTAGAAATATACAACGAGTGTTATTAATCGCAAATAATCTCACATAAAATTACTTGTGCTCGTTCCTTTATGGAGTATGTATTATCATATTTAATTATTTCCTCTAGAAGTTTTTTTGTTTCGATATTTTATTTTCATCCAATCAAAACAAATAAGTATCGTGACTGCATCGAAAAATCCACTCTGGACACAATTTTTGGATAGACGGTATAGCAAAGTTCATACACATTACCTATTGACGGGAAAAAAAATGCTTTCGATTTGTTTACCTGTATAAAGTTGGTAAAACAAATATGGGCAACAATTAACCCTTTCTCACATACATATGTTTTCTTATGCCTCAGCAGCAGACAACTTTTGAAAACACTGAAAAATGCAAAAATTGCTCATAATGAGCACAGGGCAAGTTCTCCTTTTGCCACAATGTTTTCGACTCTATCTAATAATTAAACTGTTATTTTCATAATTTTTGTCTTTTTGTTTTCAAAGTCGTCTGCTGCAGATTTGTTGTATGTGGGAAAGGGTTAAAATGTTTTGTCAGAAGTCACAACATCTGCAGATATTTAATTTTGGACGCTGGAAATTGAAGGATCTGATGCAGTTTACCCTTTCCCACATACAGACGCTCCTGCAGTAGACAACTTTTGAAAACATTGTGACAAAAGAAGAAAGTGCTCAAAACAAGCAATTTCTCCTTTTGCCACAATGTTTTCAACTCCGTTCAATAACTGTGACTTAATTTATAGAAAGTTTCCATACTTATGCCAAGATGTTTTCAATGTCGTCTGCTGCAAATTTTCTGTATGATGGAAAGGGTTAAGCTGAGTGGAGTTTTCAGTTTGTCATCACAGACTAGAATCAAACAGCTTCTCGATGGATTACTTTGTATATATAACAGCACATACTTTTTGATGTTTTAGACAAATGTTAAACCAAGACAGACAAAACAACCATTTAAGAAGAAACCAAGGTACTTTGAAGAGTCAAGTAACGAAGGAAAACCAAGTTTCAAACCATCAAAGGTAAGCTGACATGGCCTTGATTTTATCTTTTCCCACTTAAATATAGAGACAATTTTAAGCTTCTGATGCAGACAACATTTTAAAACCGTGGCAAAAGAAGAAATAGCCTATAAATAAAAGGCTATATAAATTATAAGCAACTTTTCCTTGTGCCACTGTTTTCAACTATTTTTTAATGCGAAAACCTTTTTATAGAGACTCAATAGTTTTGCCTACATTATTACAAAATTGTCTGCTGCAATTGATTATCCTGTTGCATGTGTAATTTAATTAAATGTTCTTTTCCACCCAGCATGTGTAATTTAATTAAATGTTCTTCTCCACCCAAGATTTTCAACTTCATTAATGATTATACTTCACTTTACAGATATTTTCCTAGTTTATGTGGGTATGTTTTCAAAGTCAGCTGCAGATTTTCTGTATGTGGGAAAGGGTTAAATGTTTGTAAACAGTTGGACAATTGAAAACATTTTTGGAAAAGTATTGATGGATGATTCCGATCACCTTGTGCCAAGTTCTCTTTTATTCAAACAAATGTCTGTATCAGAGAATGGTAAAATGGAAATATCTTTTATTTAATCCAATAGGTACAGAAACATAAAGACAGAAAACCTAGAAAGTTTGACAAAACTAAGACGTTCGACAAAACTAAGAAGGACTGGAAATCTAAAAGATCTAAACAAACAAATCCAGAGGCGACAGAAGACATCAAGGGTTTAAGAGAAGTATGTAATCTTCACAGTTAACCCTTTCCCACATACGAATATCTACTGAAGCCATTTCAGCAGACACCTTTTGAAAACATTCTGGCAACAGGAGAATTTCTTCTTGTGCCACAAAGTCTTCAACCCTATTCAATTATTATACTTTCACACACGGAGATTTTTCATATGTTTACCTAGATGTGTTCAAAGTCATCTGAGAATCTGCCGTGGTCGAGTGGTTAACGTCAGGGATTTGAAACCAGCGTCCCGATCCTCAGTCGCGGCACGACGGTCATGGTGGAGTGCCTTTGGGCGAGGCACATTTTCTAGTCTAGTACCGGTTTGTTAATCCAGGGATCATGAATAAGTGAACTGACACCGTGATATAACTGAAATAATGTTGAAAGCTGCGTAAGACCGCAATAAAACAAATCAAAGTCATCTGCTGCATATTTGCTGTATGTCGGAAAGGTTTAAGAGGGAGTATACCAGTCTTTTTCCCAATACCTCTTTTATAACCAAACCGTAGGTTGTTGGTACTCAAAAGATTCGTCTCCTTCAGCTGATTGTTTCAAGTACTCACAGTATTTAAGTTATGAACCTTTCCCACATACAATAATTCTGCAGCAGACGACTTTGATTTATCTAGGCAAAATTGAAACAAGTTTCTACAAATGAAAAAATGATAAGTGAATAGAGTTGAAAACATTGTGGCTAAAGGAGAAATTGCTCATCATGAGCAATTTCTCCTTTTGCCGCAATGTTTCAAAAGACATCTGCTGCAGAGGTGTCGAAATGTGGGAAAGGTTTAAGGGTCAGATAAAGAATTTAGGTCATGAAATATGGGCCTTATTTAAAAGATTTTCTACTTGCTTGTGGGCATGAACATACGAAATTATTGAAATGCATGTGAGAAAAGGTTAAGGTATAATTTTTCAAAAGACTTAATTAAAGTTTGTGGAACAAAAAAAAATAACTTATTCTGATAGAAGTTTTAAAGATTTTATCCTTTTCCAACAATATTTAAAAAAAACTATGTCAGAAATGTAATCTGAAGCAGAATACTTTTAAAAATCATTGTGGCAAAAGGAAAAATTGCTCATAATATGAAATTTCTCAATTCTCAGCAGACGACTTTTGAAAACATTGTGACAAAAAAAGAAATCACTCAAAAGGAACAATTTCTTCTTTTGCAATAATGTTTTCAACTCTTCTCAATACATTATTTACACTTTTTTTTTCTTTTTAGAGAATTTCCATATTTTGGCTCAGATCTTGTCGGCTGCAGATTATTTGTATGTTAGTTATGTTTTTTGTTTTTTTCCAGGAATTTGACCTGTATCCAGGCAGTAAACCTGTATCCGAGGAGAAGGTGAAGAAATACACACGGGGAGACCCTATGAAGGTTTGTATCAGAGGCACACAAATTGCCATGTTGAATTGGCAGGGTTACTTAATTAATTAACCCTTTCCCTCATATAGACGCCTCTGCAGCAGACAGCTTTTTGAAAACATAGTGACATAAAGAAGAAATTGCTCAAAATGAGCAATTTCTACTTTTGCCACAATGTTTTCCACTTTAAGTCATAGGTTATCCATTCAATTATAGAGATTTTCTATTTTTTGACAAAATATGTTCAAAATCTTCTGCTGCAGAATTGTCGTATGAGGGAAAGGGTTAAAAAGATAATTTCCTTTTTCTGTACGTCACACCTTCACTTACAAATTGGCATGCAACATTTGATTCTATGATATCTCATAATTATACCCCCCACAAACAACCCTGTCCGTCTGTCTGTCCGAGTCCACGAGAGGACACTTGTTGGGTACTGTTGTTCTCCTCAAGCCCACCCACGGCCCACCCACTTTGGCAAGTGTTTTTTTTTATAATTTTCTAATGGGTATCTAATTAGCGTATTAATATTTATTCCATAAAAGGGTGATAATTACGGAATAAACCATATCCTTGTTGGGTATGTATACCCAAGAAGAAAACATCAAAGGAAAATACCCAACAAATGCCCATTCGTAGGCACATCCGTCTGTCTGTCCATATGTCTTGTAAGCGCAACTCCTCCTTAACGGTTGGACCGATTCTGATGAAACTTTACACAGTTGCAGTACACAACCTGAGGATGTGCATGAAGTAAGATTATCCCAGTCGGAAATATATCTGTCTATCTGTCTGTCCATATGTCTTGCAACGGGGGGTATCTTTGTGAGTTCACTCACAGTTCTAGTTTCAATTGTTGTGGGAATTGTATGGTATAATGGTCTTCCCTGAGATTAATTTAAGGATCAATCAATCAACTCCATCATTATATACTCATATGCGACACATTTGCAGCAGATGACTTGAAAATAAAATGGCTGAGAAATGAATCTTTATGAGGGATTACACCTTTTGCCACAATGTTTTAAACTATTCAATAATTTAACTTTCTTTTTTATGTAAGAAAGTATGTAAGGAAAACCAATCAATGAGTATAAGATCTGTCTTTTCATCCAAATTCAGTTCATTAGAAAGGTTCTCGAGACTTAGCAGGAATTTAAAAGACTGTGTTTTTTCGTTTGAATGGTGTTTTACACTGTTTTCAACAGTAATTAAGTTGTGTCATGGCATTTCCTGGGTAATATCCCAGTACTACGGGTAATATTTATGTTGGCACTGATACATCAGTTATAATGCTCTCCCCACAACCTGAAGCGCCAAGATGGGAAGCCACTACTACCATTTTCATAGTCTTCTGTAAGACCGACCGAGATTTTAACCCTGGTAATCCGCTCATAGACGGACACTCTAGACACTTCCGCACTGAGAAGGTGTGTATTTTTGCACCTACATGGGTTTATAGCTCACCTGTGCACGAAGTGCTCAGGGTGAGTTATTGTGATTGCCCTATGTCCGGCGTCCGTCGTCCGTCAACATTTTCTCCTCTGTAACCGGTGGGTCAACTGGGATGAAACTTCACAGAAAGCATCCTCTCAATGTCCTCACCAGAATTCCTTATGCAGAATTCTGGTTTCCATGGCAACGAAATGAAAAAAAACTTCAAAATTCTTAAAAAATCTTCTCCTCCGAAAGTGTCAGGCCGATTTTCAAATAATTTTGTAGAAATGTTCCTTGGGTGACCCTCTATCAGATTCCTTCAAGCCATGTTGATTGGTTGAAAAACATGGCCGCCAGGGGGCGGGGCTATTTTGCCTTTTATGGTTATAGTGAAAACTTAAAAAATCTTCAACATCTTTTCCTCAGTAACCAGTGGGTCAATTGGGATGAAACTTCACAGAAAGCATCCTCTCAATGACCTCACCAGAATTCCTTCAAATTATTGGGATCCATGCAGAATTCTGGTTTCCATGGCAACGAAACGAAAAAAACTTCAAAATTCTTCTCCTCCCAAATTGGTTGGCAGATTTTGAACTTATTTTTGTAGAAATGTTCCTTGGGTGACTCTCTATCAGATTCCTTGAAGCCATGTTGATTGGTCAAAAAACATGGCCGCCAGGGGGGGGGGGCGGGGCTATTTTGCCTTATACGGCTATAGTGAAAACTTAAAAAATCTTCTCCTCAAAAGTGTCAGGCTGATTTTCAAATAATTTTGTAGAAATGTTCCTTGGATGACCCTCTATCAGATTCCTTCAAGCCATGTTGATTGGTCAAAAAACATGGCCACAAGGGGTCGGGGCTATTTTGCCTTTTATGGCTATAGTGAAAACTTAAAAAATCTTCTTCTCCAAAAGTGTCAGGCCGATTTTCAAATAATTTTGTAGAAATGTTCCTAGGGTGACCCTCTATCAGATTCCTTCAAGCCAAGTCGATTGGTCGGAAACTATGTCCGCCAGATGGCGGGGCTTATATAGCTAAAGTGAAAAAGGTGAGCGATTCCAGGGCCATCATGGCCATCTTGTTTTAATGAATATTTCTAATATGCTTACAAATCTTTATGAATTTGTCTTTTGATCTTTGATGGAATTCTGTCTGGTGTGGCCTGCCACGGGAGACATATAGGAATCTCTTTAACATGATGCGTCCTTCTGTAACGCTTTCACTGACATATTTACAGGCAACTCATAATGTTCTTTTCAACACACTTGTGATTTATGAGATAAATTTGCAGACTTTTGATTTTTTCACAGACAAAAGTAAAGTCGAAATTCCATTCCAAAGTACTCACCAAGAAAAATGAGAAATTGAATTTAGCAGCCAAACAAGCAGCCAGGGCAGAGTTGTTGCTCGTGGAGGAGGGAGGGTAAGTAAATTTAACCTTTCATACATGCACACACTTATTCATGCATCTGCATCAGACGACTTTTAAAAATATGTCAAAAGGAGTAGTTGCGTTTAAACTATACAATAATTACCGGCAAGGCACATATTCTAGCCTAGTGTATGTTTTCAGTTGCAGATTTTTTATTTGTGGTAAAGGGTTAGAAAGATTGTTGGTGTCTCTTACTAATACTTTTGAGTAGACACATTGATATCCCTATGTCTGTCTGTCAAGATTTAACTTACTTACATATGTGAAGGTGACACATGTGTTTCGTTTTTCACTCCTGTTGTATGAGTCACTTGATATCAAATAGATTGTTTTGCTTTAACACAGTTCAATTTCAATCTTTGCTATGGTATGAGTCTAAAAATATTTATTTCTTCTGACTTATATGCCTTTTTTTTTGTGAGCAACAGTTAAATTACTCTTGTGTTATTTGATAGATATCTAGAAGCAGAAGAAGGGGAATCCACAGCTGACCTTACACAACATGATCTTGCCAAGTCTGTAGATATAACAAGCGCAACAAAGGTAGGTCATGATAGAGCTCTTCTCATTTAACCCTTTGATGCATCTGTGACAGACGACTTTTGACGCCTTTTTGTAAACGACTTTTGAAAACACTTGTGACAAAAGGAGAAATTGCTCATTTTGCTACAATGTTTTCATCTCTATTCAATAATTAAACTGTTAATTATAGAGATATTTTCTATTTTTGACAATATGTTTTCAAAGTCGTCTGCTGCAAATTGTTGTATGTAGGAAAGGGTAAACCCTTTGATGCATCTGCAAAAGACAATTTTTGGTGCAAAAGGAGAAATTGCTGATAACAAGCAGTTTTAAACTATGCCATAATGTTAATAACAAAGTTCAATAATTGAACTTTTATTTATAGAGAATTTCCATGGGTTTTTTTACAGAGATTTTCCATATTTTTGTTAAGAGATTTTCCATTTTCTTTCCCCCAGATGTTCTCTAGATTATCTTCTGCTGATTTGTTGTATGTTGGAAAGGGTTAGATAAATCAACTCTGAAATAGTTGGGAAAAATCCCTTTCCTTATAAATGCAGCAGACGACTTTTAACATTTTTAGTTAAAGTCAGAAATTATGAACAATTTCTCCTTCTGTAACTTCCATATTTTACGCTGATGTTTTTAGCTCACCTGTGCACGAAGTGCTCAAGGTGAGTTATTGTGATCGCCCTATGTCCGGCGTCCGTTGTCCGTCGTCCGTCAACATTTTCTCCTCTGTAACCGGTGGGTCAACTGGGATGAAACTTCACAGAAAGCATCCTCTCAATGTCCTCACCAGAATTCCTTAAAATTTTCGGGATCCATGCAGAATTCTGGTTTCCATGGCAACGAAATGAAAAAACTTCAAAATTCTTAAAAAATCTTCTCCTCCGAAAGTGTCAGGCCGATTTTCAAATAATTTTGTAGAAATGTTCCTCGGGTGACCCTCTATCAGATTCCTTCAAGCCATGTTGATTGGTCGAAAAACATGGCCGCAAGGGGGGGCGGGGCTATTTTTCCTTATATGGCTATAGTGCAAACTTAAAAAATCTTCTTCTCCAAAAGTGTCAGGCCGATTTTCAAATAAATTTGTAGAAATGTTCCTTGGGTGACCCTCTATCAGATTCCTTCAAGCCATGTTGATTGGTCAAAAACATGGCCGCCAGGGGGCGGGGCTATTTTGCCTTTTATGGTTATAGTGCAAATCTTCAACATCTTCTCCTCAGTAACCGGTGGGTCAATTGGGATGAAACTTCACAGAAAGCATCCTCTCAATGACCTCACCAGAATTCCTTCAAATTTTTGGGATCCATGCAGAATTCTGGTTTCCATGGCAACGAAACGAAAAAAACTTCAAAATTCTACTTCTCCCTAACTGGTTGGCAGATTTTGAACTTATTTTGTAGAAATGTTCCTTGGGTGACTCTCTATCAGATTCCTTGAAGCCATGTTGATTGGTCGAAAAACATGGCCGCCAGGGGGGGCGGGGCTTTTTTGCCTTATATGGCCATAGTGAAAACTTAAAAAATCTTCTCCTCCAAAAGTGTCTGGCCGATTTTCAAATAATTATGTAGAAATATTTCTTGGATGACCCGCTATCAGATTCCTTTAAGCCATGTTGATTGGTCAAAAATCATGGCCGCCAGGGGGGGGGGGCGGGGCTTTTTTGCCTTATATAGCTATAGTGCAAACTTAAAAAATCTTCTCCTCCAAAAGTGTCGGGCCGATTTTCAAATAATTTTGTAGAAATGTTCCTTGGATGACCCTCTATCAGATTCCTTCAAGCCATGTTGATTGGTCAAAAAACATGGCCGCCAGGGGGGCGGGGCTATTTTGCCTTTTATTGCTATAGTGAAAACTTAAAAAATCTTCTCCTTCAAAAGTGTCAGGCCGATTTTCAAATAATTTTGTAGAAATGTTCCTAGGGTGACCCTCTATCAGATTCCTTAAAGCCAAGTTGATTGGTTGGAAACTATGCCCGCCAGATGGCGGGGCTTATATAGCTAAAGTGAAAAAAAAAATCAGGTGAGCGATTCCAGGGCCATCATGGCCCTCTTGTTTATTTGACTGCTGCAAATTTGCTGTATGTGGGAAAGGATTAAAAGGAAAGGAAAAGCTTATAACACTTTTTCTTATACTCAATGTTCTATCCTTGTTGAAAATATACCTCCATTTGCCTAGGCTCTCGTATTATTTCAGATGCTGTATGCTTTTATCAAAAGATGTTTTCAAAGCAAATGACTCAAAATACCATTAAGTTAAACCTTTCCCACACACAACAAATCTGCAGCAGACAACTTTGAAATGTCTTGGCAAAAGTATTGACATTCTTTTATCAATGAATGTATTCTTATTGAATAGAGTTAAAAACAATGTGGCAAAAGGAGAAATTGCTCATTTTGAGCAATTTGTGCCCTACAGTTTTCAAATATTGTCTTCAGCAAATGTGTTAACCCTTTCCCTCATTCGACAATTATGCAGCAGAAGACTTTGAACTTATTTTGTCAAAATATGAAAAATCCTTATAATTGAATGGATTACCTATGTCTAAAAGTGGAAAACATTGTGGCAAAAGGAGAAATTGCTCGTTTTGAGCAATTTCTTCTTTTGTCACTATGTTTTCAAAAAGCCGTTTGGTGCAGAGGTTCCAGAAAGCATCTATATGAGGGAAAGGGTTAATCAGTAAAAAAATATTTAATAATAAATTCTTAGTTGAAATATTTTATCATGAATAACAGAGCTCTAGATAAGAGAGGCATATTGCAATGCATGTTCTAAAAATCCTTATTCGACACTCTAACCCTATGTTGTTGGTACTCAAAAGACAATTCTATTGAGTACATCATAGGGTTTGGTTGGACTTTAAGAGAGATATTGTGAGGAAAAGAGCTGTATACTTACTGGTCCTTATCTGTAACTCTGGTCAATAATTTACTTTGATGAATGAATTTCGAGTGATACCCTTGTTTGTTTGCAGCATTTTGAGTTGAAGTTGAATGATTTTGGTCCATATCGGATGAATTACACCCGTAATGGAAGGTTTTTATTGTTGGGAGGTGGGAAAGGTCACATTGCGGCGATAGACTGGATGACGAAAAAACTCATGTGTGAGATTAACGTGATGGAGACAATCAATGATGTTCAGTAAGCTCTCGCCTATTTTCTGATATAGTAATCTTTAACCCTTTCCCACATATAGACGCTTTCTGACGCCTCTGCTGCGGACGACTTTTGAAAACATTGTGAGGAAAGGAGAATTTTTCCCGTTTGTCGCCATGTTTTCAAAAAGCCGTCTGCTGCAGAGGCATCAGAAAGCAGTTATATGAGGAAATGGGGTAAGTGTAGCTTGCCTTGACAGGGATACACATAGGGATCACTTTTATTTCTTCTGGAGAAGAATTGTGTAGAAAAAGAGAACCCCACTTAGATGGATTGGGTGGGATGCAGCTTGGACAAGAAAAGATGGAAAGATTGTATCACATCTTTATGAGCCAAAGAGATATAGTGGGATATACATATTAACCCTTTCCCACATACAACAAATCTGCAGCAGACGACTTTGAAAACATAGTGGCAAAAACCTGAAAAATCTCAATAAAAGATAGCTTAATTGTTAAATAAAGTTGAAAACAGTTTTGCCAAAGGAGAAATTGCTCATCATGTTTTCAAAAGTCGTCTGCTGCTATTGCGTCAAAATGTGTCTGCAGGTGGGAAAGGGTTAAGGGTTTCATTATAATCTTTTGAAACTTTTTATATACGGCAAAACCCATAAGATGGCCATTAAGCAGGCCACTGGCCTGTTGTTTGACAATGTTTTCATGAGTCATTGTGACGTTACAGCAGCTGATGAATTTTTAAAGTCTTTAGACAAAAGGAGAAATTGCTCATAAAGGGCAATGTCTCCTTTTGACACAATTCAGCAGATTGGTTGTATATTGGAACCGATTAAAATGAACTCGGCAAAAACATGAACAATTTCTAAATTTAACCCTTTCCCTCATATAGACGCTTTCTGATGCCTCTGCAACTGACGGCTTTTTGAAAACATAGTGACAAAAGAAGAAATTGCTTAAAACGAGATTTTCTATTTTTTGACAAAATATGTTCAAAGTTGTCTGCTGCAGAAATGTCGTATGAGGGAACGGGTTAATCGAGTTGAAAACATTGTGGCAATAAAACAAATTGGTCATATTAAAAAATTACTCCTTTTACCCAAATGTTTTAAAAAGTTATCTGCTGCAGATGCATCAGTATTAATGAATGCATGTTTTCAGATGGTTACACCAGGAGACCATGTTTGCTGTGGCACAGAAAAACTGGACCTACATTTATGACAATCAGGGTATCGAGTTGCACTGTCTGAAAACTCTAGACAGAGTTCAACGAATGGAGTTTTTACCATACCATTTTCTACTCGCAGCATCGGTAAGTTTGTTCTATGTTTTCTAAACAATAAGCCACATGAACTACAATTACAATTATTAACATATAATGTTAAGAAAATCTGCAGCAGACAATGTTGAAAACCTCTACATAAGTTTAATTATTGAGCATAGGTAAAACTACTTTTTCAATCTTCCATCTTTCGAGATGTTACAATTTTTTATTTGTTTTAAACCCTTCCCCCCATACATCAAATTTGCAGCAAATAAGCAAAATTAAGGAAAAATCCATATATGCAAGTGTAATTATTGAGAATTTTAAACATCGTGGTGAAAGGAAAGATTGCTCAATATAATTTCTGCTTTTGCCACAGTGTTTTAAAAAATTGACTGCTGCAGATGTGTCAAATTGCATCTGTTCTTGTGAAAGTGTTAATTTAATAACTTCAGCTATGTAACTTATATTGTTTTCTGAGATGAGAAAGGAAGTAAAGTTTTTAAGCAATTATGCATTGTTGGATAATGAGCTTTTTCTCCTCTTCTGACAATGTTTTAAAAAATAATCTACAGAATAGAGGACAGATGTCTTCTGTATCAGGGCAATGGTTAGTATTCTTTAACCCTTTCCCACTTGTAGATACACTTTAACACACGCATAGTGCATTCTTTTGAAATCATTAAGGGAAAGGTAGAAATTGTTCATGATGAGCAATTTCTCCCTTTGCCACAATGTTTTCACCCTTTTCAATAATTTGCTTTTTTTTCATATTTTTGACTTGAAGTTTTCAAACTTGTCTACAACAGAAGTGTTGTATCTGGGAAAAGGTTAATGAGATTTGTGGCTTTTGTGTTTGGTCAACATGGTCACTACTGTAATAATTATACCCCCTTTGAAGAAGAGGGGGTATATAGGAGTCACTGTGTCGGCTATCTGTCTTGTCTGTCTGTCGGTCGGAAGCCATATTTTGGCCGGCCTATTTCTTACAAACCACTGGGTGGAATTCAATAAAATTTTACATGAAGCTTCTATACCAAGAGGAGATGTGCATATTCTGAAGGGGTTACAATTGCATGTTATTTTTCAGAGTTATAGCCCTTTTACTTATTAAGTAGGGAATGGCCTTTCCTAAGTTGAGAGAACTTGTGGCCAGACCCTTTTGCCTTTATATAAATATTAAACTATGTACAAATATGTATGTTTGTAAATACTATATGTTATTTTGGTAATAAAATATGTTTAAACTTAAACTACTTATTAAGTTATGGTTTAGGTCAAGGTGCTGTTTATGGGGTATTTATCATCTTCAGTGATAGTTGTAGTTGATTTTTACTTGTCTCATTTGTTGTATTAGTGTGACTTGGCTGTCTGGCTGTCAAACTTCCATAACCCTTTCCCGCATACACATTTTTTGCAGCAGACGACTTCAAATTGATATTGAAAAAACATGAAAAATCTCCATGAATGGGCATTAAATAATTAAATAGTTTTGAGCAAATTCATTTTTTGCCACAATGTTTTCAAAGATGGTCTGCTGCAGATGCGTCTACAATTTACAAGTGGGAAAGGGATAACTGACATAATGCCAGGTGACATGTGTGTTTATCAATTTCAGAGTGCTTCAGGATTTCTCCAGTATGTCGATGTATCTGTAGGACAGAAGGTCGGTGGTTTTAATACAATGATGGGGCGCCTTGATGTTATGTGTCAGAACCCTACTAATGCTGTCATAGCCATGGGACATAACGCAGGTATTAAATTGCAACCTAGACAAGTTGTGGAACATGTTTGTCCAAAAAGATCTCTCTTTATACCCCCCCGACAAACAAAGTTTGAAGTGTGTATATTGGAGTCGCCCTATGGTAGCTAATTACAGAGTTATTGCCCTTCTTTACTTTTTCTTGTCAGGAGAATAACTTTAAAACTACTAGATGGAATCTAATAAAACCTCACAATTGTAAAGCACAATGAGAGGCAGTGCAGTATACAAGAATCATAACTCTATTTGAGCTAATTACATATTTATTTCCCTTTCTTACTTTATTTTTGTCTAGAGAATAACTCTACTGGATGGAATTTAATAAAACTTCATACATAGGAAGTGCAGTGTACATGAACATAGCTCTATTTAAGCTAACTACAGAGTTCTTGCCCTTTGTGACTGTTTGTTATTGTCCGGTAAATAACTTAAAAACTGCTTTATGGAATTTAATTTAACTTCATTCAATGGTAAAGCACAATGCGAGGGAGTGCAGTGTACAAGAACCATAACTCTATTTAAGCTTATTACAGAGTTATTGCCCTTTCTTACTGTTTTCTTGTAGGGATGTCAATGATTGTTTCTTGAGTGACCTACCAAAATTGTTAAAATTATTTAGATTTTTAAAAGTTGGGGTTTTCCTTATGTATATCTTAAATACTTTACAAAATCTCTGGCCTGATTTGAAAATAATTTGGCAAAAATGTTGCTCTGGTGACCATCTACAAGGATTGTTCAAATTATTCCTATCCGTTGAAAAAATTGGCCACCAGTGGGAAGCGCTTGTTTTCCTCATATATATAAAATTAAACATTGAAAACTACTTTTAAAAATTCTATTGCTTAGACAGGGCTGTACAAAAAAAAAATTCAGCCACTTGTCCAGGACAAGTGACTTTCAGAATGCCACTTGTCCTGCTAAGATTCTCACTTGTCCCACTTTTCTGCAAACCAAGTTTAACATGCGACAAATTTAAGAATTGTGTGGTAGCCCGGATCGCGGTTTCTTGAGTGTTTTATTTGTTTTTTAGTGGGTTATTTTCTAGTTCTGTATAAAGATAACATTAAGAGCACACACTGTACATGATTTAAGGGTAGTGACCAATTCAAATAACATTATTGCAAAAGACCTGTAGTGCAGCATTCAGTTAAAAAAAATGAAATTTGGAAAAGAGATTATTTTTCACTAGGTTATTTGAAATATTCTGCATAAAATGTATGTATTTTATCCATATTTACAAAAGATTCAAAAGCTATTGACAGAAATGTTAAACTTGAGACAACATAGTCAAATGATGCAATAGCACTTTTCAAATTGAAGATAACAAAATAATAAGGTCACCGATTTAGGTCCCTCACCGAAACAGGGCAGTGTTCGATACCAGGGTCAGTTTTACAAAGAAAGTAATTGATAAATTCAATTTTATTAACCAAAAGTCAAATTTATCAGGTTCAATGTAATCACAAAATCTTGTCAAAAAAAATGAAAGACAACAAAACGTTAAATTTGTTTCGTGTGTTGCGGTCAATCTCATTAAAAGCATCTCCTATTAAAGCTACGCATTTACATTTAGTCAGATTGGTGTTGCGGTATTATTCGCAGCATAGCCGCCATTTTGATGATTGCGCAATGTTAATCATGGTTCCCTACTTTGAGAATTAGAAATCGGTAAACAGCGTTGAATGTAAACATCGGGGTCGTCAGGTCGCGAATGTCATTCACCCAATTTCTCATTTCATCCAATGAAATCGCAACTTTTAAGTCATATGATTTTTTTTCCCGCCATTTATGCTAATTAATTTGGTAAACAAAGCCGTGATTGGGCAATTATCATACTCGGGGGAATCATTTATATATTTCATTCCAAACAATTTTCTTTGTGTCCCTGATATTACGAATATTATGTCGATCTTGAAGTTATTTCAAATTGATAAACGGCAAGATAATTTTTAGCAGTCGTCGTATTGTCTTTAATTTGGATCGAATTTATTTTATTAACTTCTGCATGGCGAAAATTTCTTACAAGTCTTTCTGAACCGGTTTGCACCAGTTTGCAAACATCGCATACCGAAAGTAGAAATATGGATCAAAATACATTTAAGGGAATATTTTAACGAGACCGATCCATAGGTAATTCCCTAGCTTTCATGAAATAACACAGCCCCAAGGAACAATTGTCACTTATGATTGGACAGATTACCGATTGGACAGCCTTATTGGATACATATATATCACGTTAATCGACTATTACTGACGCGATTCGGTTGGCTGAAATCACATCTGACAGGTGGGTAACTCCGCCTACTGTTATTGATTTGTTATGGTCACGCGCGAGTGGTTTTTCGCATGTAACATACAGTCAAATTTATACACGACAAACATGTGTGTTAGTAATTAAGCCGGGCTACCAGACACAGTAATTTACATTCACTGTTTAATACGTACATGGGTTGATATAATGGGACGTGGATTTTTGGAAAATGCCACTTGTCCGGGACTGAGATGTTGCAATTAGCGACTTGCCCGATGCGATTTATGACTTGTCCCGGGCGTCGGGCTATGGGATTTGTACAGCCCTGTGCTATAGGTGAGCATTATAGGACTATCATGGGTCTCTTGTTTTAGAAATTTGAATTTATTCTTTTTGATGATATAGATAACTTTTGAGACCCTCTACAGCATTTGTTTAAATTATTTCAATCCGTTAAAAATGCCATGAGCAGGCAGCACTTGTTTCCCTCATATATGGAAAGTAAGAACATTGAAAACTACTTTTAAAAATTCTATTGTATAAGGTGAGCAAATATAGGACTATAATGATCCTCTTGTTTTAGAAATTGAACTTATTCTTTTTGGTGATGCAGATGACTTTTGACACCTGCAGCAAACACATTAGAGACATTGTGAAAAGCAAGTATTTAATTCATCAAGGTTTTCTCAATATGTATCAAAATTATTGTTTCTCATTTCAAGGTGTAGTAACAATGTGGACTCCAAATATCAAAGAGCCAGTGGTAAAGATGCTAACACACAGAGCTGCTGTAAGATCCATAGCTATTGATACAACTGGAAAGTAAGACAGTCTTCATTTTCCATTTACAGGTTTATACCAACAGAATTCTGCCTGTTCCTTATTAGATTGGTCTTTCTGTCACAGTTTATCAAAGTGTTAGTTGTATGTTCATCAATCTCATTAAAATCAGACCAAAACACTTCACTGTATGTATATTGGAACTGATAACCCTGCATAAAGTGTCATCCGGAATTGACCCTATACACTTAAAGACTCATGAGCATGTGCTTGGTTTTTAATGTCCAATGTGATCAAATGATAAAAGAAACACCATGCTTTGCAATAAGAGCACTTGACATTTATCACTACCCTACATCGTTTATCGATATGGGTTATCTAATCTGTTTTATACGGAACGATTTGGTAAGCGACAATTTTGATGGCCGACGCAAAGGATCTTTATGGGGCAGTCATCAGATCTATATAAGAGCGAACATTTTAATGAGATTGCATGTCCCTAAGCCTTTCACTCATATAGATGCTTTCTGACGCCTCTGCAGTAGACGGTTTTTTGAAAACATAGTGACAAAAGAAGAAATTGCTCAAAACGAGCAATTTCTCCTTTTGCCACAATGTTTTCCACTTTTAGTCATAGGTTATCCATTCAATTAAAGAGATTTTCTATTTTTCGACAAAATATGTTCAAAGTCGTCTGCTGCAGAATTGTCGTATGAGGGAAAGGGTTCACACTATGATTAGATTGTAGTTACTGTGCACTGGCAGGCCTTACATGTGTTCCTCCAAAGTTCTCGTGTTTACATTTATCTAACCTTTTCAAATGCATTTTGATGCCTTCTGCATCAGATGGCTTTGGAAAACATTGTGTCAAAAGGTGAAATAATTCTTCATTATGAGCAATCACCTTTTGCCACCATTGATTTAGTTTATTAAATAATTGTTCCTTCAGTTTCCATATTTATTATTAAAAGTATCAGTTTGGTCTGTTGCAGATTTATTGTATGTTGGAAAAGGGTTAAATAGCTTACAACTGTGTGTAATTACAGGTATTTAGCCACCTCAGGTATCGACAGATATATTAAAATCTGGGATCTGAGGACCTACAAGATGTTACAGTCGTATAAAGTGTCGGCCGGAGCTGGAACCTTGTCGTTTAGTCAGAAAGGTCTACTGGCTACAGGCACAGAAAATATTGTAGAGGTATGATATATTATCACCCTTTCCCACATTCAACAAATCTGCAAAAGACAACTTTGAAATTTTCTAGGATAAGAGATGAAATCATGGTGACAAAAGGAGAAATTGTTCATAGTGAGAAATTGCTCCTTTTGCCACAGTGTTTTCAATCTATTCACAATTTATTTTTGTTTACAGAGGCCGAGCCCCGGTAGTTAAGTCGGTAGAGACGCGGGCTGTCAATCCAGGGGTTGTGAGTTTGAATCCCGGCTCGGCCAATTTTCTTTCCGACGATTGACAAAAGTCAATGCGACATGCGTCATTCGTCTTCCACCAATGGGCTAAGTCTATGTGGAAAAGTAGCCAGTTGCTTGGGAAGTTTGTTGTGAGAAAACCAGGAAATGCATGAGTAGGTGAACTGGCCGCCGTGATATAACTGAGAAATCGTCAAAAACGGCTTTAAAACCCCAATCAATCAATTGTTTACAGAGATTTTTTTTTATTTTTTTTATCTGGGTATTTACAAAGTTGTATGCTGCAGATTTGTTGTTTTAGGGAAAGTGTTAAGCAATCAACTGAATAAAAGTAGACTTAAAATACCTTTGAAACCGATGGAATGATGACAGATAAGTGATCCCAATGTGTCGTCATCCTATCAAGCCAGGCAATGCAATTCCTGTTGAAAGGGAATTATCAGGTTGGATTCAACATCTTGGGGGGAAACATCTAAAGTTGAATATATTTGAATATAACCATGACTGGTAATACTTTTGTTGTATAGATTTGTACAAGTACAATTTTTAACATGTTTTATTTTATTATTTTACAGGTATATAGAGATTGTTGTGCAAAGACAGTTACCTCCCCTTATATGGTTCATAGAGTAGATAGCTCTGTTAGGAATGTCCAGTTCTGTCCCTATGAGGATGTTCTCGGTGTGGGTCACTCTAGAGGATTCCAAAGTCTTCTTATACCAGGTAAGGTTAAAATTATTCCCCACCAAAGGCGGATGGGATATTTTGGTTTTAGTGTTGTCTGTCAGACTGAGGCATATCTAAAGGCATGGTAGTACATGGAGAAGTTTCACTAAAAATGCTTTAACCCTTTCCCTCATACAACAAATCTGCAGCAGACGACTTTGAACGTATTTTGTCAAAACATAGAAAATCTCCATAATTGAATGGATAACCTATGACAAAAAGTGGAAAACATTGTGGCAAAAGAAGAAATTGCACGTTTTGTGCAATTTCTTCTTTTGGCACTATGTTTTCAAAAAGCTGTCTGCTGCAGAGGCGTCAGAAAGCGTCTGTATGAGGGAAAGGGTTAAACCTTACCTACATACAGAAACTTTTTCTTGGATCTGCAGCTGACGATTTTTGAAAAAATTGTTACAAAAGAAGAAATGGCTCAAAACAAGCAATTCTCATTTTGCCACAATTTTACCACTATTTAATCATTAATCTCTCATTTATGGAGATTTCAACTTTTTCAATATGTTTTGTCTTCTGCAGAATTGTTATATGTGGTAAAGGGTTAATAATGACCAAAAGTTATGTCCTCTTGAGCTTATATTCAATATGTACTGTATATCATTGTTAACCCTTTCCCTCATATAGACGCTTTCTGATGATGTCTCTGCAGCAGACAGCTTTTTGAAAACAAAGTGACAAATAAAGAAATTGCTCAAAACAAGCAATTTCTCCTTTTGCCACAATATTTTCCACTTTTAGTCATAGATTATCCATTTAATTAAAGAGATTTTCTATTTTTTTGACAAAATATGTTCAGTCATCTGCAGAATTGTCGTATGAGGGAAAGGGTTAAAACTACAGGCCACATTGAAAAAAACAATCTTTATGGGCAATTTCTGCTTTTGCCACAATGTTTTTGTCTGCTGCAGATGTTTCAAAATGTGTCTGCATGTGTTAATCTCCTTTTGCCACAATGTTTTCCACTTTTAGTCATAGGTTATCCATTCAATTTTCTATGTTTTGACAAAATATGTTCGAAGTCGTCTGCTGCAGAACTGTCGTATGAGGGAAAAGGTTAATGGATTTTGTAATATTAATATTCATGGCTTTGATTTTAAGATAAAATTGCTAAATAAAATATTTTTATATTTTTCTCTAGGTGCTGGTGAAGCCAACTTTGATGCGTTAGAAGTCAATCCGTATCAGAGCAAGAATCACAGACGGCAGGCAGAAGTGAAAATGCTCTTAGAAAAGGTATTGTATTGAAAAACAATATGTGCCCAAACCCTGTCTTCTTCTCTCATTCAGTAAAGAAGGCCTCATTTGTCTTAACCCTTTCCCACGTGTAGATAGGGTTCTGACAGATCTGCAGCAGACGACTTTTGAAAACATTGTGACAAAAGGAGAAATTGCTCCAAACAAGCAATTTCACATTTTGCCTCAATGTTCTCAATTTTGTTCAACAATTACAGTTTCAATTGAAGAGATATTTCATTTTTTTGCCTGATTGTTTTAAACGTCGTCTGCTGCAGATTTGAAGTATGTGGTTAGCGTCGGGGGATTTGAAACCGCCGGATGTCCCAGAATCGATCACCAGTCACGGCACAACGGTCATGGTGGAAATGCACATTTTCTAGTCTAGTACTGGTTTGTTTACCCAGGGATCATGAATAAGTCAACTGTCGCTGTGATATAATTGAAATAATGTTAAGAGAGGCGTAAAACCCCAATACGTCTGCTTCGGATTACTTTAGACTATCTCCATAATAATTTATCCTTTTGTATTCCAAAGTTTATTTCTCTTGATTGTTTACTAAGAACTGCTGGGATAGCATTGTAACTTACCAAGGAAATGCTGTAATATGACTGAAATGTTGTTGAAAGCGACAGGAAACTCGGCTCAAATAAAGAAGTTTTTATAAAGAATATACAGTTAAACCTGTGCTTAAGACCACCTTTATTAAGCAATTCCCTGTCTATAGCAACCACACTTCTGCATAAATGACCCTGCAATTAAGGACCATCTTTGAACAAAGACCAGATTGCTCTCTTCCCATGGGTGGTCTTTAAACACAGGTTCGACTGTATTACGATTCATTTCTTTGCTTTATCCGTGGTTTAATATTGTTGTTTTTCAGGTACCTGCTGAATTAATACATTTAGATACCAATGTTATTGGTAAAGTGGACCGCAAATCTATACAAGAAAAGATGGAGGCCCAGGTAAAAGAACAGGTGAGATTAAAAAATATATTTAGCTCTTATCAGACAAACATTTTGACTTATTGCTAATGTGCCTTCACCGTTTACTTGTATAGGTCTAATTTTTAGTTCTGATAGATGATCATTCCATAGGGGGTTCAATCCCAGGCCGGATCATACCAAAGGAATAAGTTGAAATAATATCGATTGATCTTTAACCCTTTCCCTCATATAGACGCTTTCTGACGCCTCGGCAGCAGACGGCTTTTTGAAAACATAGTGACAAAATAAGAAATTGTTCAAAACAAGCAATTTCTCCTTCTGCCACAATGTTTTCCCACTTTAAGTCATAGGTTATCCATTCAATTATAGAGATTTTCTATTTTTTGACAAAATATGTTCAAAGTCATCTGCTGCCGAATTGTCGTATGATGGAAAGGGTTAATCTTATCAGACGAAAATTGTGACTTACTGATAATGTGCCTTCACTGTTTACTTGTATAGGTCTAATTTTTAGTTCTGATAGATGATCATCCCATAGGGGGGGGGGGGGGTTCAATCCCAGGTCGGGTCATACCAAAGACATTAAAAAATGCTAGTAATGGCTGCTGCCCCTATGTGGGCTCAGAATTGTAGGGTTAGCATTACCAAATATGTGAACATATTGCATATCCTTTTTTATGTGTGATGCATGAATTCCATATGAATTCCATAAGCCTGATCATATATTTGAATGTCTGTGGCCATTTTTGTTTTTGTAGAATTAATGGACGAAAATATATATATATTTTTTAAATTTATTTATTTTTGCAAAACAAGCTTTCAGCTTATATTAATCACGCTCGAACCTGTTATTACTTGACCATACCCTATGTTGTGGTTACTTTAAAGAATAGTCTGTGAGATGATTCTACTGAGTATCCACAACATAGGGTTTGAGTGTTATCCCTTTCCCACACTATTTTACAACAAATCTGTAGCCGACGACTTCAAAAATGTGAAAAACCTCCATTAATGACAGTTTAATTATCAAATTGAGTTGAAAAATTGTGGCAAATGGTGAAATCATGAGCAATTTCACCTTTTCCACAATGTTTTCAAAAGTTGTCTGCTGCAGAGGCTTCTAAAAGCGTCTTTATGTGGGAAAGGATTTCAGAAGATGAAAAATAGTGATTATCTAGAGCTCTGTAATCTTGTCATTTCAGATTGGTAAAATTGACAAAGGAAACTTCGAGGCTAGATTCAAACAGAGAGGTAAATCGAAAGGTGATAAAATGATAAAAAACAAGAAGAAGATGGAGGAGATTCACAAACAAAAAGTGGTGAAACAAAAACTTCAAGAGAAACAAGCGGGGGATAAAAAGAAGGCAGTTACCGAAGGAGGTGGAGGATCTGGTAGTGTTTTGGACCGATTTAAAAAGAAGAAAGATTGATAACGCGGCTGAATATGTTAATAAAATACACTATAAGTTGGCATTACTTGCAGCTTAAAATGGATGCTTTTCCCCCCGAATCTGGAAGGTTTACGGTATTGAGATGCCATAAGCTTTAGTATGGAAAGTTATTCGTAAGACTTTCGGATTGAAAACATTGCATGAAATTCTTACCCAAATTAACACTTTCCCACATACACCATTACTGCAGTAGATGATTTTGAAAACAATAATATGGAAAACCTCCCTAAATGAAGACATACTTATTGGAGAGAGTTGAAAACATTGTGTCATTGCATGAAATTCATACCAAAATTAACACTTTCCCACATACACCATTACTGCAGCAGATGATTTTGAAAACAATAATATGGAAATTCACCCTGAATGAAGACATACTTATTGAAAAGTGTTGAAAACATTGTGTCAAAAGGAGAAATTGTTTGTTTTGAGCAATTTCTTCTTTTGTCACAAAGCAGCTGCAGAGGCGTCAGAAAGCATCTACATGAGGGAAAGGGTTAAACATTCAAAACAAAACAAAAACCTGTGGGAACAGGAGAAATTGCTACTGTACAGTAATTTCTGCCCTTTTCACAATGTTTGAAAATAGTATCTGCTGTGCATACATAAAAATGTATTGGCAGGTGGAAAAGGGTCAAACTTTGAAAATATATTGAAGAAATAGCTTAACCCTTTCCCTCATATAGACGCTTTCTGACGCCTCTGCAGCAGAAGGCTTTTTGAAAACATAGTGACAAAAGAAGAAATTGCACAAAACGTGCAATTTCTCCTTTTGCCACAATGTTTTCCACTTTATCCATTCAATTATGGAGATTTTCTATGTTTTGACAAAATATATTCAAAGTCGTCTGCTGCAGAAATGTCGTATGAGGGAAAGGGTCATGTTATATTCCATAACAAGTTATCAGGAAAAGGGATACAATGCAGCCCATGGATTGTTTGGAAGATACGCAGAAACTGAAATAAAGATTAATTCAAACAACTGTTATTGTTTAAAATTTATTCATATATTCTTAAAAATATTATTCATTGCATGGCTTCATTACTCCCGTTGCCTGGCTGGTAGAGACACATATAAATTACTCCTTCGTCACTTGGTTGGCAGGGAGACATATATAAATTACTCCTCATTCGCCTGGTTGGCAGGGAGACACATACAAATTACTCCACCGTCACCTGGTTGGCAGGGAGACACATACAAATTACTCCACCGTCACCTGGTTGGCAGGGAGACACATACAAATTACTCCTCTGTCACCTGGTTGGCAGGGAGACACATAAATTACTCCTCCGTCGCCTGGCTGGCAGGGAGACAGGAATTACTCATCCGTTGCCTGGTTGGCAGGGAGACACAGGAATTACTCATCCATTGCCTGGTTGGCAGGGAGACACATATAAATTACTCCTCTGTCGCCTGGTTAGCAGGGAGACACAGGAATTACTCGTCCATTGCCTGGCTGGCAGGCAGACACATATGAATTACTCCTCCCTCACCTGGCTGGCAGGGAGACAGGAATTACTCCTCCGTTTTTATTTTAAGCATGTTGAAACTCTTTCTGAATGTTTGTCTTGATGATATCTTGTTTTTTAGTCCCTTCCCACATGCACGAATCTGCAGCAGCCAACTTCAAAAATATTTAATCAACAAGAGCGCCAAATGTCACAAAATACGCCTGTCCTGTTTTTTTGAGACCAATTAAGTATAGTGATAATTGGATGAACATCAGGCAAATTTAGAGAGCAGACACTGTTAGAACAGTTTTGGCCATTTCGAGGGACATAATGTGTAGTGACTAAGATAACATGGTATTATAAAGTTATCGAACTTGTCCAAGATATTATGCCAATACACATTCTGACCAAATTTGGTGATGATTGGAGAAAGGCTTCTAAAGTTATTGAGCTGACAAGACCAATTTTAGATAATTTCTATAATTAAAGAGCGATAACTCTCAATTGACTAAAGCGATATGGCTAGTTATCAAACTTGTCCGAGATATTATGCCAATACACATTCTGACCAAATTTGGTGATGATTGGACAAAGGCTTCTAAAGTTATTGAGCTGACAAGACTAATTTTAGGTAATTTCTATAATTAAAGGGCAATAACTCTTGATTGACTAAAGCGATATGACTAGTTATCGAACTTGTCCAAGATATTATCTCAACACACATTCTGACCAAATTTGGTGATGATTGGACAAAGACTTCTAAAGTTATTGAGCTGACAACATACTGGACGCCGCCAGTCCGTACGCCGCAGGTAAAACTATAATACGATCCGTTGTTTCAAAACAGGCGTATAAAAACATGGAAAATCTCTATAAATGAAAGAATAATCATTGCATTAAGTTGAAAACAATGCGACAAATGGAGAAATTGTTCATTATGTTTTCATATTTTGTATGGGTCTACAAGTTGGAAAGAATTGATGTGAACGCTTCCAAAGAGCACCTGATACATGTATAACCCTTTCCCTCATACAACAATTTTGCAGCAGACAACTTTGAATACATAATGGAACAAAACCTGAAAAATCTCCATAAAAGAAAGCATAGTTCTTAAATAAAGTTGAAACATTGTGGCCACGGGAGAAATTGCTCATCATGAGCAATTTCACCTTTGGCCACAATATTTTCAAAAGTCATCTGCTGCTATTGCTTCAAATGCATCTGCAGGTGGGAAAGGGTTAAAGAGTTATGGGAAATGACCAGAAACAGTGATTGTCTAAGACCTTTCACTGGTAAAACAGATAACAGAATTAAATCTTTGCATGCCTAGATGTTTTCAACTTCAAGACCTTAAAAATATAATGCTACTTTTTTTGCTGAAATAAAATCTCGAGTATCAAACAGCTTAGATCAGGCCTTAGCGTGTTGTTGGTTCTGATCTGGATCCATACTGTTTGCATAAGTCATCAACAGTTGGCGAAATCCTCTGCCAGTACAAAGAGTTAAAATATCACATACAATAAGGAGTAAAACCTTTTGTATTTCGGATCATGTCTGATTTGGAGTTAAAATATCATAATTATACAGAAAGTGGAAAAAACGTTTAGATCATAAGGTCCAATGTTTTGTTGGTTCTGATCTGCATCCATACTGTTTGCACAGTTCATCAGCAGTTGGTGAAAGCTCGGATCAGGTTCTGATCTGGATCCACACTGTTTGCATAGGCAGCCATTAAAGGTTCTGAAATTCCACTGCTGTCAGAGTTAACCCTCTCCCACTTATAGACACAATTGTGGCGCCTCTGCAGCAGACGACTTTTGAAAACACTGACAAAAGGAGAAATTGCTCAAAACGAGCAATTTCTCATTTTGCCACAATGTTATCAACTTCTTTGTTTCAGTAACTCGACCTCCAATTAAAGAGAATTCATGTGTTTTTGTCTAGATGTTTTCAAGAGTCGTCTGCTGCAGATTCGTTGTACATGGGAAAGGGGGTTAAGATATCATATCCTGTAAGGGGTTTAAGATCTGGAACACTTTGGGTTAATTCAGAACACAGTCAATTTCCTATGGTCGCTTCGTTTCTTCTGATGGGTCTGCATTGTTTTTTCAGACGATCTGAGTTTGTCTCTGTAGGTCTCCAAGGACTGGATCTTTAATCTGACTTGGGCAGCCATGTTTTTGTCCCTGAAATCATAAAAATTGACATATTGGTGTATTGTGAAAATAAATTATTTGGCCCCAGTGGACCACTGCACTCAAAAATATGTAGATATGGTACCTTTGTGAATGTCGGTTTAACCCTTTCCCACATGCAACAAATTTGAAAACATCTAGAAATAAATATGGAAAATCTCTGAAAATGAAAGTACAATAATTAAAGAGTTGAAAACATGGTGACAAAAGGAGAAATTGCTTCTTTTGTCGCCATGTTTTCAAAAAGCTGTCTGCTGCAGCGGCGTCAGAAAGCATCTATTTAAGGGAAAGGGATAATTGATAATCAAATCAATCTATGCCCGCAAACTATATCTACCTTTTGTTGAGTTTGGTGGTCTGAATTATCTATTAGGCCATCCCACGGTCAAATTATTTTTCACAGTTTATCGGATGATTGTTTGTCTTAAAGTAGATTTGAGGTAAACCCGAGTGAGTGAACAAGTTCGGAGAATGTTTCAATTTCAATCTTTGATTTGTTCTATTGATTGATTGATAATTTGGAGTTTAAAAAACACGTTCAAAGGTAGCTCAGTTATATGACAGCGGCCAGTTACCTTCACCTGTGTTTCAAAGCTTTCCTGCACACTGTTACCCCATTAAAACATTCTTCCCATAGATTATTGAGACCATTAGTAGATGGTAGATAATAGATGCTAGTCACAATGACTTTTGTCAATCAACAGAAAGAATGAATTTCTGAGCTAATTTGTTCTAAGTTTATAAATGAACCATGTGAACAACACAATAAAGTAAACATTTATATTCATTTTACTGAAAGTAACATATCTTGTGTTTTCATGGATCAAAATCATAAGATCTGTTTACTCTATGACTATTATCACATTTCTGTATTGATATCAATTTTGCAACTGTGGTATAACTGAATTACTGTTGAAAACAGCCTAAAACCGCAATGAGACCTGAAGAATAATCTGTCTCAATGGAAAAGGTTGACACCCACTGACATACACACAACAACTCCGAGACAGGCGCCTTTGAAAACGTCAAGGCTAAAATATGGAAACTCTCTTAACCCTTTCCCTCATACGACAATTCTGCAGCAGACGACTTTGAACGTATTTTGTCAAAACATAGAAAATCTCCATAATTAAAAGGATAACCTATAACGAAAAGTGGAAAACATTGTGGCAAAAGGAGAAATTGCACGTTTTGTGCAATTTCTTCTTTTGTCGCTATGTTTTCAAAAAGCTGTCTGCTGCAGAGGCGTCAGAAAGCGTCCATATGAGGGAAAGGGTTAAAAAAGACATGTGTGATGAGAGAAAGGTCAGGCTGTCAGGGGTCAGGTCAATTTTGTCAAATGACCCATTCCCACATATATACATTTTCTGGCTCCTCCGAAGCAGACAACATTTGAAAACATTGTGACAAAAGGAAATATTGCTTAACCCTTTCCCTCATATAGACGCTTTCTGACGCCTCTGCAGCAGACGGCTTTTTGAAAACATAGTAACAAAAGTAGAAATTGCACAAAACGTGCAAATTCTCCTTTTGTCACAATGTTTACCACTTTTAATCATAGGTTATCCGTTCAATTATAGAGATTTTGCATTGTTTGACAAAATATGTTCAAAGTCGTCTGCTGCAAAATTGTTGTATGAGGGAAAGGGTTAAAACAAGCAATTTCTTTCTCCTTTTGCCACAATGTTTTCAACTCTATTCAATTATTATAGTTTCATTTACATAGATTCTCCATATTTTGGCCTAAATGAAAAAAAGGGAACATGCACCAAAAGACTTACTTATTTTCATTCCTAGCCAACGACTGTTTCAATTTGTCTAGTTCCTTTTCCACAGACTTCATTTCTTCACTTGTCTTCAACAGCTGTAATATAAAGGCATGACTGAATGGAGATTTGCAGCAGTATTTCAGTTGTATAAGAGCGTTTCCTTGGTAATTATACCCCCAAAAAACAAAGTTTTGGGGGGTATATAGGAGTCACTGTGTCGGTCGGTCGGAAGCCATATTTTGTCCGGCCTATTTCTTACAAACCACTTGGTGGAATTCAATAAAAATTTACATGAAGCTTCTATACCAAGAGGAGATGTGCATATCCTAAAGGGGTTACAATTGCATGATATTTTACAGAGTTATGGCCCTTTTACTTATTAAGTTGTTGGTCATATTTTGTCCGGCCTATTTCTTACAAACCACTGGGTGGAATTCAATAAAATTGTGCATGAAGCTTCTATACCAAGAGGAGATGTGCATATCCTAAAGGGGTTACAATTGCATGATATTTTACAGAGTTATGGCCCTTTTACTTATTAAGTTGTTGGTCATATTTTGAGTCAAGATGCTGTTTAGGGGGTATTTATCACCTTCAGTGATATTTCTAGTTTTACCAATTATTCTCGTATTATTTATCCTGACACCAATGCATCAATCATAATGCTATCCCCATAACCCTGAGCACCAATGAGGAAAACCATTACTATCATTTTTATCTCGACCATTCAAAGAATATTGAAAGCTATTAGTCACTTGTGCGTCGGTGTTGCAACTTTGGTTAAAGTGTTGCATGCAAGGCTTTTTCTCACAAACCACAGAGGCTATTGCTTTGAAACTTCACACTCTTACGGAACATCATCAAATGACCTTGCAGGACAAGTCCCAAAACTCTATATCAGATGTTGACACAATTATGCCCCTTTTTTGACTTAGAAATGTTGGTTAAAGTTTAGTATGCAAGGCTTTTTCTTACAAACCACAGATGCTATTGCTTTGAAACTTCACACATTTATTGGACATCATCAAATGACCTTGCAGGACAAGTCCCAAAACTCTATATCAGATGTTGACACAATTATACCCCTTTTTTACTTATAAATTTCGGTTAAAATCTTGCATGCAAGATAATATCATGGACATATCTCTATACCACTTATGATATTGACTTGAAACTTCATTCATATCTTCAGGGGTGTCAGACAGTCAAGTTAGATAACTCTTGTAGTAATCAGTACAAATTATGGCCCTACTATCATGCACATAATTATCTCATTAACCACTGTTTACTAAAGAATCAAATGGCAAATAGTCGAGCATGCTGTCTTATGGACAGCTCTTGTTGAGTCTTTGGTATGACAGGACCGATGAATGAACTTTGGTCTCCTGCTCCCAAGGTGGATACTCTTAACAACATTCTTTAGACAGTTAGGTTGTATCAAAACAAATACATCAGTAAGTTAATTTAAACACTTATTATTCTTAAAATATTAGATACCCTAATAATCAAAGCGCTGAAGGCACTGAATTTGTTTGGGTACATAAAACTGTTCAAACATTTGCCTTTGCATAGATGTGTGATTTATAAACTATGCATTGTTTATAAATATTACAACTTCGGGTAAAAGAATAAATGACGCATCCGTTAAAATTAAATGCCATTTTAGTTGTCTATAAAAATAAATCATGAGACATACATGTGAATATTATATTTAATTTCCAAGTTTCAAAAGACATGTAAAACAAATGGATAACCATTATGGCCCCGACTCACTCATCTAAGTATTTACCAATTTTTGTTACAAAAAAAATCACAATTTTTTCTAAAATTTTCTAAAATCTTACTGAAAAGCTTCCTGCTTAACAAGATATTTTTCAAGTTTTCACTATAGCCGTATACGGCCAAAATAGCCCTGCCCCCTGGCGGCCATGTTTTTCGACCAATCAACATGGCTTGGAGGAATCTGATAGATGGTCTCCCAATGAACATTTCTACAAAAAGAATAGCCATATTAGGCAAAAAAGCCCCGACCGCTGGCGGCCATGTTTTTCGACCAATCAACTTGGCTGGAAGGAATCTGATAGAGGGTCACCCTAGGAACATTTCTACAAAATTATTTGAAAATCTGCCTGACACTTTTGGAGGAGAAGATTTTTTTGAGTTTACACTATAGCCATATAAGGCAAAAAAGCCCCGCTCCCTGGCGGCCAAGGAACACTTCTTTAAAATAATTTGAAAATCTGCCAACCAGTTTGGTAGAAGAAGAATTTTTAAAGTTTTTTTATTTTCGTTGCCATGGAAACCATAATTCTGCATAAATCACGAACGTTTTAAGGAATTCTGGTGAGGTCATTGAGAGGATGCTTTCTGTGAAGTTTCATCACAATTGACCCACTCGTTACTGAGGAGAAGATGTTGACGGACGACAGACGCCGGACAAAAGGAGATCACAATAACTAACTTTTAGCACTTCGTGCTCAGGTGAGCTAAAAAAGAAACATCTATCCAAATGAAAGAGTAATTGAAATCATGTAGAAAATATTGTGGAAAAAGGCAGTACTAATATTTATATGAGCACTTTAAAAGAAACATGCTTCAGACTTCAGAGGCTTTTGAATTCATTTGCATTATAAAAGGAATAAATGCTCCAGAGAAAACCAATACCTGTGCCGTCCGAATTTTACTCTACAGTATACACCTAAGCTGGCCGCTGTTTCCTTTAAAGGGTGTTTAAGCTTGCCAAATCAATTAAGGATGCGTGACCATACACTGTTAATTACCATTGTGTACGAGTGTCATTCCAAACAAATTATAAATGTAACCCCTTTTCCCAATAAACCTATCATATACATGTATGTATTTGTAACTTGCCGGGATGTGTCGATACCGTCATGGTACAATGTGATATATGCACAAATTGGTTTCACAAATCTTGTGTTAATGCACCTGTGGATATTTCGACAACAGATGCGGACTTTAATTGTAACTTTTGTTAATTATTTGGCTATTATAATGATAAGATATGTGATTAAATTGGCAACATTTAAGTTTTTTACTTATAACAGCCTTCAAATACAAATTTGGTTTATACGACGGTAAAGAAAGGTTATGGGAATTAAGAAATTGTTTAAATAAGCAAATTTTCATTTTCCCACAATGTTTTCAATATATGTTGCTTTTTACTGTTTACACAGCAAGAAAAAAACATTTAACTTATTTGTTATAGATTAGTATTATAGTTGTATATATATATAATTACTAGAAACAAATTAAGATTAAAAGTGTTGTATATATATTATATACTTATTGTTTATTTGTTATTTGTTCTGCCCCTTCCAAGTACCCTACAGAATTGAATGTTGCATGGATCATTTGCCTCGTAGTATGGCACATGGAAAACTGTTGAAAGTTACAAAGTAGAAAATGAAGAGGCCCAACAATAACTAGAACTCATGACCCTTCAATCGATAGTAAAGGAGAGGATATAATTGAAGCAAAACCTATGGCTAGTTACTAGCAACCTATTCTATTCTTGCAATGTTTTCAAATTTCGTCCGCTGCAGATGCGTCAAAAGACATTAACTTGTCGGAAAATCAATCCATCAATTCTCTTTATTGATATCTATAGATATGATATAAAGAGGAAAGTCGTTAAAACACTTTACAAAGAGATTCCATTTCAGCATGATCTCGATTTTTGGTTTAATCTATATCACTGATAAAAGCAATCAAACACATTATATATTTACAAAGAAAACCCCGGATATGATCATATGTAACAAATTATACACATTTGCCCATCTTTAATTAAACATTTTTTACAACAAATCATAGCGTCCGCAGATTTGCTCTATATTCTATTGCGTCCGCATTTTCCCTCTATATTGCATTTGTCCGCATTTTCCCTCTATAATGTATTTGTCCGCAGATCGCGTCCGCACTTTAGACCATCCCCCCATACCGTTGTATTTATAAATAGAATTCGACGATCACGATTTCTCTGCAAATGTGTTACTCTCATTTTAAATGCATTTTATGACGCACATATTTGTTTTTTTAATTCTTTATACTATATTTATATGGCCGACAAGGCACAAAGAAAATATTTTCAATTCTGTTTTTATCTACATTTGCAATGCGTAATTGAAAATTCAAATACCGTATCTGGAGCTTAAATCGGAAATAGTTCTCCCTGTAGCAGTTCACTCATTGAGATTTATAAATCTCTCCGCGTTCATGTTTTAAAATACAATGTTTCATTTTATTTCGTAATTCTCTTTGAATATAAGAACCACATAAGAAAACAAAGACGATATAAATATATCATTATTTCAAAAATCGTGATACATTTGAAAAGTAAGAGCAAGTATTGAGTACTACTTTCACGCGTATGAAATTTAGGAACTTTTCCATAAGACGTATGGCTTCAGAATTGCAGCTACTAAATTTGTTTGTTCCAAACAAATAAAAACTACTAACCATTGATGCTTATGCAGGAATCAACTTTTGTAAATATTGCTGGAAAAATATTGCTATTAAAAAGAAATTCCGTTTTTTTTTTAAACTATGAAATTAACCTTCAACCTGGAACACTGCATTCTACCTTGAGTGTTGGCATCTTGGTACAAACTGATCATGCATTATAGTTAAGTTATTTACACATAGCCTTTTCTTAACCCTTTCCCACCTGTAGATGCATTTTAACGCAATAGCAGCAGACGACTTTGAAAACATCATGATGAGCAATTTCTCCTTTGACCACAATGTTTTCAACATTATTTAACAATTTAGGTTTTTGTCACAATGTTTTCAAAGTCATCTGCTGCAGATTTGTTGTATGTGGAAAAGGGTTAATTATGCTGTTTGAACAATTTAGCCTGTAGTGGTACTGACAATATGCTATTTCACACCTAATGCCTTTCCATTAACCCTTTCCCTCATATAGACGCTTTCTGACGCCTCTGCAGCAGACGGCTTTTTGAAAACATAGTGACAAAAGAAGAAATTGCTCAAAACGAGCAATTTCTCCTTTTGCCACTATGTTTTCCGCTTTTAGTCATAGGTTATCCATTCAATTATAGAGATTTACCATTTTTTGACAAAATATGTTTTAAGTCGTCTGCTGCAGAATTGTCATATGAGGGAAAGGGTTAATGTTTTCAAAGTTGCCTGCTGCAGATTTATTGGAGTCACCCTGTGGTCTGTCGGTTGCAATTTTCCTTGTCCAAAGTATAAGTTGAAAACTACTAGATGGAATTTAATAAAACTTCATATGATGATACAACACAGTGACAGGAAGTGTACAGGAAACATAGCTCTATTTTACCTAATCAAAGAGTTATTGCCCTTTGTTTCTTGTCCAGAGAATAACTTGAAAACTACTGGATGGAATTTGATAAAACTTCTTTCAATGGTAAAGCACAATGAGAGGCAGTGTAAACCATTAGTGATTACTCTATTTGAGCTAATTACATAGTTATTGTCCTTTCTTTCTTTTTTCATGTCAGGAGAATATTTTTAAAACTACTGGATGGAATTTAATAAAACTTCATACAATGATACAACACAGTGAGAGGAAGTGCAGTGTGCAGGAACCATAACTCTATTTTACCTAAGTACAGAGTTATTGCCCTTTGTCCCTCAGCATAACTCAAATACTTATGAAATGTATTGATTGCCATGTAAGCTTGTGCACTGCACAACAATCAAAAAAGCTTTATTTTTTAATTTTAAGAAAGACAATCCAAAAATGAACACAACAAGAATAACCCGCCCAATCCATAACATTGCAATTTTTAGGAGGAGTTTTAGGACATGTGTTTATATGTCTCTGCCATTTCCTATCAGGGCGGTGTTCAGGGGTATTAATCACATTCAGTAATAGCTCTGGTTTGTATGTGGGAAAGGCTTAATGGTAGAATGTTAGTGTCATGGATCAAATTAATGGATATGATTTTACCACTTATAAGAGGTCCTCATGTTTCATGAAAATGAAAGTTGTCTGATCTAAAACCCGTATTAACCCTTTCCCTCATATAGACGCTTTCTGAAGCCTCTGCAGCAGACGGCTTTTTGAAAACATAGTGACAAAAGAAGAAATTGCACAAAACGTGCAATTTCTCCTTTTGCCACAATGTTTTCCACTTTTTGTCATAGTTTATCCATTCAATTATGGAGATTTTCTATGTTTTTACAAAATACGTTCAAAGTCGTCTGCTGCAGAATTGTCGTATGAGGGAAATGGTTAAGAGGATCATGTAACTCTGTGTCGCTCATATGAGTACTTTGACCGAGTACCTTTGGAAAATCTTTACGGAAACCTATTGAAATTTTCTGCCGTATTATCTTGAAATCAGACAAGAAGACTTTCAAAGTTCTTGTCATTGCACCCTCCTTTTCTGATGAGCTCAAAAGAGGGAAGACACATACAAAAAGGTAACCTGTACCTTGACCCATTTACATGTAATAATCTTTCCTGAGAGTTTTGTCTTCCTCGAAAACATCTGAGCAGACATTTTGAAATGCAACAATTGCATATACACAGTTAACCCTTTTCCACGTATAGACGCTTTTTGCAGCAGATGACTTGAAACATCGTGACAAAAGAAGAAATTGCTCAAAACAAGCAATTTCCCCTTTTGCCACAATGTTTTCAACTCTTTTCAATAATTAAATTCCCATTTATAGAGAGTTTCTATATCTTAGCTCTATTCTTTTCAAAGTTGTCTGCTGCAGATATGTTGTATGTGGGAAAGGGTTAATGTTCCATAAAGAGAAGTGTTGAATCTTTGCCATTTTTTCTTCCTAACAGTATTTTTAAATGGTCATCTGTTGCATTAAAAAGTGTGTATAAAGAAAAAAGGGTTAAAAGACAAACAGCTAATTAATTGCATTTGGTCAATGGGTGAAATTAACCCTTTTTCATATAAACCAATCTGCAGCAGAACAATTAGTCAAATATATTGGCTTTATCCACAACATAGTATTTTTACTTAACCCTTACCCTCATATAAACGCTTTCTGACGCCTCTGCGGCAGACAGCTTTTTAAAAACATAGTGACAAAAGAAGAAATTGCTCAAAACGTTTCCACTTTTAGCCATAGGTTATCCATTCAATTATAGAGATTTTCTATTTTTTGACAAAAAAATGTTTTAAGTCGTCTGCTGCAGAATTGTCGTATGAGGACAAAGGGTTAAATGCTATTATAAACAGGTTTTTTTTTAGACCAGTGAATTCACCTATGAATTTGTTTCCTAGCTTTCTTGTCGCAGTGTTCCTTCCTAGATTTTATATGAAAGACATCCAACCGGCTACTATTTCACCAATTACCTTTTTGGACAATAACGCTTTCCCACTTGCAGCAGACACTGCAATTTTCAATTTTAATCGATAATCATTTATAGAGATTTTCCATATTTTGGCTGGGATGTTATCAAAGTCATCTGCTGCAGATTGAATTGATGACGAAAGTAATAAGTGGAGGGTCTAAAACACTGGCCACAATAAGTTTAGTCAGATAGAATGCAGACAAGCCATAATTTTAACCTATGTTTTCTGGTTAATCCTTTCTTTCTCATTTCGATGCATCTAAAGCAGACAACTTTTGAAAACATTGTGGCAAAGACAGAAATTGCTTATAATGAGCAATTTCTCAGTAGGTGAACTGGCTGCCGTGATATGACTGAAAAACGGCGTTAAACTCCAATCAATCAATCAAACCAACATTGAAAACATCAAGGCAAAAATATGGATTGTTTTATTATTAAATAGAGTTAAAAAAGGAGAAACTGTTCACAGTTGTCTGCTGCTATTGAGTCAAAAAAAAAATTGAGTGTGCATGAGGAAATGGTTTATTACATGTTACCAAACTATTGCAAACCATACATCTCTAACTGGCTAGTGAGCGGACTCCGATTTGTTTTAACCCTCCACTTTGAAGTTTGACCTTGGTGTGACAGTGACCTTTATTTAAACAGAACATGTTAATGTGGGAAAAATCCCTTCAATACAAAGTTTCATCATCAATTCCCTTGTTTTCATCCAATCTTCAAGAAACTTACTAAGATTGTCACTAGACCAAACTTTAGAAATATCTTGTGGACACTGTAGAGGTAGCATTTTTAACTCCTGCATGATCACATTTTGTCAGAATAGTTGTCTTGATGATACCAGGCCAAGGTCAAATGAGTGTCATTTTGAGTGAAAGAACTAGGTCACTAGGCCAAAATTTAAAAAAAGTTTTGGACACTAAAGGTAACATTCCTTACTGCAGGATGATGCATCTTTTTCAGATTATTTGTCTTCATGAAATCTATGCTATTTTTTAATATTGGTTATGTCTTGACAAAATTTAAGTTACATAGCAAAATTTAAGAAAGATCTTGAGGAAACTTGTGACATTCTTGACTGCAGACTGGTGAAACTTTGTCAGTATGTTTCTCTGCATGTTTTCTAGGCTAGGTTAAACTAGAACTATCACTAAAGGTGATTAATACCCCCGCCCCAACCCCTGACACATATTATATCTCACAGTATTATCTTTGACTCAGACAATTTGAATATCAGTATCAAAAAGAAATACTAAGATGATATCAAAAAGCAATATACAAATCTAATTTTAAAGAAATTTTGTCAGGAACATTTTCTAATGCATAAAATACAATCCGCATAAAGTACTATTTCCTCATGAAATAAGTTTTGATTTAGTTTTCTAGTTTCAGAAAACAAACAAACAAGAAGAAAATGAACCACATTCTTTATTCAAAGAGTAACAAGGTTTTTACTGTAAACTACTGAATATTCGCGAGGACCTATTTTCGATATTTATCATGATTTTGATATTTTGATATCTTAATTTTGAGAATAAGTAGCAGAAGTTTAAATTTCACTTCTGATCGATATATTTTCGCAAGGTATTAATTTCGCGAGGAGATCAGCTTGCGAATATAAGGGAATATAAAATCCTTACGTAATTTAGGTAGTTTACAGTAGCTATAATGTAACATAATATCATGTTCTACCTCTTGACACTAGCACAGCTTCTTGAAGGGAACAGCACCAGACACAATCAAGTGGTCACTGTAGTATGTTGGAATGACATGACGCACCAGATTAGATTTTAAGAAAAAAAATCCTATTTCAAGGTCAGAGGTGAAGGTCACAGGGACATGAAATTTGTGTGTTGCACATCTACTACTCCTGATTAACATTTATGCCAAGTATGAAGTAAATCAGGTTAAAACTGAAGGAGGAGTACAACAGATTAGATTTTTAGAAAAAAAATCCTATTTCAAGGTCAGAGGTCAAGGTCACAGGGACATGAAATTTGCATCTTGCACATCTACTACTCCTGATTAACATTTATGCCAAGTATGAAGTAAATCAGGTTGAAACTGAAGGAGGAGTACAACAGATTAGATTTTAACAAAAAAAAACCTATTTCAAGGTCAGAGATCAAGGTCACAGGGACATGAAATTTGCGTCTTGCATATCTACTACTCCTGATTAACATTTATGCCAAGTATGAAGTAAATCAGTTTGAAACTGAAGGAGGAGTACAACAGATTAGATTTTAACAAAAAAGAAATCCTATTTCAAGGTCAGAGGTCAAGGTCAAGGTCACAGAGACATGAAATTTGCGTGTTGCACATCTACTACTCCTGATTAACATTTATGCCAAGTATGAAGTAAAGCAGGTTGAAACTGAAGGAGGAGTACTACAACAGATTAAATTTTAACAAAACAAATTCCTATTTCAAGGTCAGAGGTCATGGTGAGGGTCACAGGGACATGAAATTTTCGTCTTGCACATCTACTATTCCTGATTAACATTTATGCCAAGTATGAAGTAAATCCGGTTGAAACTGAAGGAGGAGTACAACAGATTAGATTTTAACAAAAAAAAAATCCTATTTCAAGGTCAGAGGTGAAGGTCACAGGGACATGAAATTGCGTCTTGCACATCTACTACTCCTGATTAATATTTATGCCAAGTATGAAGTAAATCAGGTTGAAACTGAAGGAGGAGTACAACAGATTAGATTTTAACAAAAAAAAATCCTATTTCAAGGTCAGAGGTCAAGGTCACAGGGACATGAAATTTGCGTCTTGCACATCTACTACTCCTGATTAACATTTATGCCAAATATCAAGTCAATCAGGTAGAAACTGAAGGAGGAGTACAACGGAACAGATTTTGCGGACAGACCGACCGACCGACCGCATGACCGACCGACCGACCGCATGACCGACCGACCGACAGGCTGATTCCAGTATACCCCCTTCAAACTACGTTTGCGGGGGTATAAATATGGGTCAGACAGACAGACTAGCTGACTGATGGAGGGTGAGCACTACAGAGCCACTATGGTCCTCTTGGTCAAACAAACAGACTGAAGTCAGACTGAATGACTGACTAACTGAGGCTAAACATAAACATGTAGTCCTGTCTCACAAAACGGGTTGGGGACTAATTAGCCCATCAGTTAAAGGGTAAATAACCTTAACCTGGGTTAACAACCTTATCCCTAATCCATTTACAACAAATCTGCTGCAGACGACTTTGAAAACATCAGGGCAAATATTTGGGGTATTACTGATAAGGGTTGAAAGCATGGTTGCATCAGATAAAAGTTGCTTGCCACAGATGAGTTGAAATGTGCCTGCACGAAGAAATCGTTTAAAGGGCAGTCAACGCTAAATACTTATACTTAACCCTTTCCCTCATATAGACGCCTCTGCAGCAGACGGCTTTTTTGAAAACATAGTGACAATGTTTTCCACTTCTAGTCATAGGTTATCCATTCAATTATGGAGATTTTCTATGTTTTGACAAAATACGTTCAAAGTCGTCTGCTGCAGAATTGTCGTATCAGGGAAAGGGTCAATGCTTGTTAACTTTACCCATACCAGCTAGACAGCTTTTGAAAACATTGCAGGAAAAGAAGACATTGCTCAATTAAAAAATTTCTCATTTGCCACAGTGCTTTCAATTCTATTCAATAATTATCCTTTAATTAATGGAGATTTGCACATTTGTTGCCCAAATGTTTTCTTTAATAGCTCTTGCTGCAGATTTGTTGTATGTGGGAAAACGTTATACATATGATGGGACCTTATTCAAAGTAAACTAATTAATAACCTGTGCCCCGTTGGTGAAGGTCATGATTGAGTAAGCTTTTTCCACAGGCAGACTACTTTTAACCCTTTCCCACATACAACAAATCTGCAGCAGAAGACTTTCTTCAAAACATATAGGCAAAAATATGGAAAACCTCACTAAATGAGAGTACAATGATTGGAAAAGTTGAAAACATTGTGGCAAAAAAATGTTTTCAAAAGTCGCCTGATCTAGAGCATCTTACATGTAGGGAAGGGGTTAAAAACATTGTGACGACACATACAGCATAACTTCTCATAATGATCTATTTCTTCTTTAACCCATATAGATGCTTTCTGATGCCTCTGCAGCAGGCGGCTTTTTGAAAACATAGTGACAAAAGAAGAAATTGCTCAAAACGAGCAATTTCTCCTTTTGCCACAATGTTTTCCACTTTAAGTCATAGGTTATCCATTCAATTATAGAGATTTTCCATCAATTGACAAAATATGTTCAAAGTCAAGGGAATGAGTATGAGGGAAAGGGTTAAAGTCGTCTGCTGCAGATTTGTAGTATGAGGGAAAGGGTTAAAGTTGTCTGCTGCAGATTTGTAGTAAGGGAAAGGGTTAACCAGTGTTTGTTCATCTGTATTTAATAATAATTATGCTTTAATTTATCATCCACGTTATTACCCTCATGTTTTCAAAAGTCTTCTGCCGCAGATATTGTTGCATGTATGCTGGAAAGTGTTACAAACAGCCAAAAATATCCAAATGACCGTCGCACTTTGACCTTACATTTTCATCGGTAAGTCTTAATTCAGACTCTTTTCTAAATGTTGCAATTTACCTTGAAACATCGGTAGAAACAAATGGCAAATCTGGGAAGGATGGGCATCACATTCGGCGTTTTTCCTGGTGCTTTCCGTTTTTTCTAATTCTTTTGTGAGAATTACTATTGATGTATTGTCCTTTCGCATGCATTATATGGAATATTTCAATGCTTTAACCCTTTCCCTCATATAGATGCTTTCTGACGCCTCTACAGCAGACGGCTTTTTGAAAACATAGTGCAATTTCTCCTTTTGCCACAATGTTTTCCACTTTTTATCATAGGTTATCCATTCAATTATGGAGATTTTCTATGTTTTGACAAAATACATTCAAAGTCGTCTGCTGCAGAATTGTCGTATGAGGGAAAAGGTTAAGCCCTTTATGAGATTTTGGGAAGTGAGTGGGTGGTGTTATTTGCTGTGAAAACCGAGTTTGAACTTTTTGCACTAATGTTTCCTATTTCGATGGTTTCATGCAAAATGGTTGTAACTACACCTTCAACAAGATGTAGTTACAACCGTTTAACTTTTGCATTAAGCCCTTGATTTATTGTTAATACTGTATGTTTTACTTGATTAACCCTTTCCCTCATACAACAATACTGCAGCAGACGACTTTGAACATATTTTGTCATAAAATAGAAAATCTCTATAATTGAATGGATAACCTATGACAAAAAGTGGAAAACATTGTGTCAAAAGGAGAAATTGCACGTTTTGTGCAATTTCTTCTTTTGTCACTATGTTTTCAAAAAGCCGTCTGCTGCAAATAACCCTGTCAATCTGCTCCGTCCTTTTGGAATCTACACACTTTGACAGTTACACAGACGGTCGGTCCCCAATCGGTCATTTTATTTTAAATTTACTCGCTGTTTTGATCGGTTGTCATGCGTGATTATTTCTGGTTTTCTGTGTAAACGGCCATCGGTGATGGACAAGTGTTCACTCGGTTAAACAAACATTTCATGGGTGTGCTGGTAGGTGACCGAAAGCAACTCAAACGGGGTTGGATCGGTGATAAGGATGTTTTCATCGATAAAAATGCTGAAATACTATCATTTTTTATCGTTTGTAAATCGGAGCTAAATCGGGCATAACGCTGATTAATCGGCGTTTGATAGCTAGTCATCAGTGGTTAAACACTTTCCGTCAGATATGGCCGGTGATTCATATTTGGTTATCTTTGTCCGATCGGCAATATCGGTGATTAATAGCTTGCATATCTCGTGATATAGGTAGATGAGACTGTTTTGATGTGTTGTCTGATGTGGATCTACACTGGTCCCAAATGCCTAACAATTCTGCAGCAGACGACTTTGAACATATTTTGTCAAAAAGTAGAAAATCTCTATAATTGAATGGATAACCTATGACTAAAAGTGGAAATCATTGTGGCAAAAGGAGAAATTGCACGTTTTGTGCAATTTCTTCTTTTGTCACTATGTTTTCAAAAAGCCCTCTGCTGAAGAGGCGTCAGAAAGCGTCTATATGAGGGAAAGGGTTAATAAGTGCATGTCAAACTTTGGTGTAATATTCTCATCAAAAATTTAATTAACCATATTTTACCTTTGCAAAACAAACAATTTCTTCTTTTGTCACTATTTTTTCAAAAAGCCGTCTGCTGAAGAGGCGTCAGCAAGCGTCTATATGAGGGAAAGGGTTAAGAGAGTTCTGTTTCTAAATTAAAGGTAATGGAAATATGAGTCAGTCCATGGGTAAAGGTACAAGTTGGCCTTTTAGTGTGTATCTGTACAGTCTGATCAAGATCTACACTGTTCACATATTACTTACACATGAGCTTGTTAGAAACTCCTCCTGATGGCTTTGAGCAGACGACTTTTGCCACAATGTTTTCAGTAAGTATACTTTCATTTATAGATATTTTCCATGTTTTTGCTTAAATGTTTTCAAACTCGTCTGCTGCAGAATTCTTGTATGTGGGAAAGGGTTAACAGTAAGGTTGGTTTTTCCAGAGCTTGCTTGAATACTGTATAAAAAATATCCTACCTGAATATTAATGTTTCTTTCCGACTTCTTGTTTAGCTCATGTTCAGATATAGTTCTACTATCTCCTCCTTGACCTTTGACTTTTCGAATTTTACCTTCATGCTTGTGAAATAGTTCAGACACATTTCCTGAAAATATAAAATAAAACTTCTAGGTTAGGTTTACTGTTTTTGTCTTGCCGCGACAAAGAAGCGAAAACGAGACTAAGGTGTTGCTTGACTGGCAGAAGCGACGTCAAACATCAATGTTAAAGTTTCATTGTTTTTTTACTTTTCTCAATAAGTACTTAATTAAGTCGTAGGGCTTTCAAATTTGGATCAAAGATACATCTAGTACTCTTCTTCATATGTATGGTCAAAGCGGATGACGACGAGACATTTGATTATGCGTAATTCTTGTTACATATCAGCAGGGTCACACATGTTTCTTTTTAATCATCATAACAATGATAGATGTATTTTGGGAATGTGGCCTTTATTTTATTTATTTTTGCATTTTTGAAAAGAATGAAAACTCTACGTGCAAACTTTCTTAAGGCTTTATGTTATTGTTGTAAACAAATAATTTCATTTAATTAATTATTATTCTAAGTAACCACAATTAAAATTATATCCGTACAGCCTTATCAATTTCAAGTTTTCACATATTTCTCACACAAGCTAACAAAAACTGTTAACTAACTCTTTCCCACATACAACAATTTTACAGCAGACGCCTTTGAAAACAGCAGAAGGCTTTTTGAAAACATAGTGACAAAAGAAGAAATTGCACAAAACGTGCAATTTCTCCTTTTGCCACAATGTTTTCCACTTTTTGTCATAGGTTATCCATTCAATTATGGAGATTTTCTATGTTTTGACAAAATACGTTCAAAGTCGTCTGCTGCAGAATTGTCGTATGAGGGAAAGAGTTAATTAACTCTTTCCCACATACAACAATTTTACAGCAGACGCCTTTGAAAACATCTAGACTAAAATATGGAAAATCTCTATAAATGAATGTATAACTATTTCATAGATTTGAAATTTTAGAAAACACTGTGGCAAAAGGAGAAATTGCTTGTTTTGAGGAATTTCTTTTCATGAGGGAAAGGCCCTCATACAACAAATCTACATCAGTCAACTTTGAAAATATATAGCACAGAAAATCCCTTTAAATGAAAGAACAATAATTGAATAGAGTTGAAAACATGGTGGCAAAGGGAGAAATTGCTTGCTTTGAGCAATTTCTGCTTATGTCACAGTGTTTTCAAAAGTCATCTGCTGGAAAAGGAATCATAAAGCATCTGTATGGGGGAAAGGGTTAACTGTCTGAAGCAGGTGTAAAATGTCCTCTGTATCAATGAAAAGTGTAAAACCCAAATTTTAGATTGGTTCATCATTTATTCAATCTGTCAATATATAAAGAAAAGGAAAAAAATGCAGAACAAGGAAATAACATGAAACAACCGGGCCATGATTGTCCTGCATTGCTCACCTATATAATCTGGTCGAGCAAACATAAGGACGTTTGTTTTATTGGGGTTTTATGCCGTTTCCAACATTATTTCAGTTGTATCAAGACGATCCCTGGGTAAACAAACCAGTACTAGACTTGGAAATTCTCCTTGCCGTGACTGGGTATCGAACCCTGGATGTCCGGTTTCAAATCCCCCGACACTTACCACTCGACCATGGCGGATTCCTAACATAAGGGTGTAACTTTAATCATTACAAACTTACAGTCACAAATTGATACATTTATAGCAGACAAGTTTTGAAAACAAGAGTTGTCGGATCACAATATAGCTCGCCTATCAGGGCCATCGCCTATCAGGGCCTACTTCAGAACAGTTATAGCATTGGTAAAAGTCCAAAATCCAAAAGTGGAATAATTCAGTTGAAATTGAATTTACAAAAGAAAGAAAACCGTTTAATAGCAACAGCATAAATTATATATTTTCTAAGAAAACTTTAACCCAAAATTCCCGGTCTTGCACACAAAGGTTTGACCAAAACAAGAGGGCCATGATGGCCCTTGAATCGCTCACCTGATTATTTATTTTTCTTTTTTCACTTTAGCTATATAAGCCCCCCTGGCAGCCATAGTTTCCGACCAATCAACTTGGCTTGAAGGAATCTGATAGAGGGTCATCCTAGGAACATTTCTACAAAATTATTTGAAAATCGGCCAGATACTTTTGGAGGAGAAGATTTTTTAAGTTTTCACTATAGCCATATAATGCAAAATAGCCCTGCCCACTGGCGGCCATGTTTTTTGACCAATCAACATGGCTTGAAGGAATCTGAAAGTGGGTCATCCAAGGAACATTTCTACAAAATTATTTGAAAATCAGCCTGAAACTTTTGGAGGAGAAGATTTTTTAAGTTTGCACTATAGCCATATAAGGCAAAATAGACCCGCCCCCCCTGGCAGCCGTGTTTTTCAACCAATCAACATGGCTTGAAGGAATCTGGTAGAGGGTCATCCAAGGAACATTTCTACAAAATTATTTGAAAATCTGCCAAGCAGTTTGGGAGATGAAGAATTTTGAAGTTTTTTTCGTTTCGTTGCCATGGAAACCAGAATTCTGCATGGATCCCAAAAATTTGAAGGAATTCTGGTGAGGTCATTGAGAGGATGCTTTCTGTGAAGTTTCATCCCAATTGACCCACTGGTTCCTGAGGAGAAGATGTTGAAGATTTTTTAAGTTTTCACTTTGGCCATATAAGGCAAAATAGCCCCCGCCCCCTGGCGGCCATGTTTTTCGACCAATCAACATTGCTTGAAGGAATCTGATAGAGGGTCACCCAAGGAACATTTCTACAAAATTATTTGAAAATCGGCCTGACACTTATGGAGGAGAAGATTTTTTAAGTTTTCACTATAGCCATAAAAGGCAAAATAGCCCTGCCCCCTGGCGTTCATGTTTTTTGACCAATCAACATGGCTTGAAGGAATCTGATAGAGGATCACCCAAGGAACATTTCTACAAAATTATTTGAAAATCGACCTGACACTTCTGGTGGAGAAGATTTTTTAAGTTTGCACTATAGCCATATAAGGCAAAATAGCACGCCCCCCCTGGCGGCCATGTTTTTCGACCAATCAACATGGATTGAAGAAATCTGATAGAGGGTCACCCAAGGAACATTTCTACAAAATTATTTGAAAATCGGCCTTACACTTTCGGAGGAGAAGATTTTTTAAGTTTTAACTATAGCCATATAAGGCAAAATAGCCCCGCCCCCCCCCCCCCCCCCCTCCCCCCCTGGCGGCCATGTTTTTCTACCAATCAACACGGCTTGAAGGAATCTAATAGAGGGTCATCCAAGGAACATTTCTACAAAATTATTTGAAAATCTGCCAAGCAGTTTGGGAGAAGAAGAATTTTGAAGTTTTTTTCGTTTCGTTGCCATGGAAACCAGAATTTTGCATGGATCCTAAAAATTTGAAGGAATTCTGGTGAGGTCATTGAGAGGATGCTTTCTGTGAAGTTTCATCCAAATTGACCCACTGGTTACTGAGGAGAAGAAGTTGACGGACGCCGGACGACGCACGACGGACGCCGGACAAAGGGCGATCACAATAACTCACCTTGAGCAAAGCTCAGGTGAGCTAAAAAGGGGCACAATTCAGTCAAAATCCATTCCAAAGTTATGGGACTTGACATACAGGGTCATATAATGACCCTCAATAAGTGTGTGAAGTTTCAAAGCAACAGCATACACAGTGTCTGAGAAAAGGCCTTGCACGCAAAGGTTTGACCAAAATTCTAAGTCCAAAACGGGGCACAATTCAGTCAAAATCCATTCCAGAGTTATGGAACTTGACATACAGGGTCATATAATGATACTGAATAAGTGTGTGAAGTTTCAAAGCAACAGCTTACACAGTGTCTGAGAAAAGGCCTTGCACGCAAAGGTTTGACCAAAATTCAAAGTCCAAAAAGGGGCACAATTCAATCAAAATCCATTCCAGAGTTATGGGACTTGACATACAAGGTCATCTAATGACCCTGAATAAGTGTGTAGTTTCAAAGCAACAGCATACACAGTGTCTGAGAAAAGGCCTTGCACGCAAAGGTTTGACCAAAATTCTAAGTCCAAAAAGGGGCACAATTCAGTCAAAATCCATTCCAAAGTTATGGGACTTGACATACAAGGTCACCTAATGACCCTGAATAAGTGTGTAGTTTCAAAGCAACAGCATACATGGTGTCTGAGAAAAGGCCTTCCCCGCAAAGGTTTGACCAAAATTCTAAGTCCAAAAAGGGGCACAATTCAGTCAAAATTCAAAATTCATCTTAGAGTTATGGGACTTGACATACAAAGTAAAGACACATAAAGATTTGACCAAGCTGGCAACGCGTACGCCAACGCCAACGCGTATGCCAGGGTGATTACATAAGCTCCCCTATTTCTTCGAATAGGCGAGCTAATAATATGGTAGTAGGAGAAATTATTGAAATTTTCCATTATAGTACCTAGATGTTTTCAAAGTCATATGCTGAAGATTTGTTGTAAGTGGGAAGGAGTTAACCCTTTCCCTCATACAGCAATTCTGCAGCAGACAACTTTGAACATATTTTGTAAAAAAATAGAAAATCTTTATAATTGAATAGATAACCTATGACTAAAAGTGAAAAACATTGTGGCAAAAGGAGAAATTGCTTTTTTTATCACTATGTTTTCAAAAACCGTCTGCTGCAGAGGCGTCAGAAAGCGTCTATGTGAGGGAAAGGGTTAATGAAAACTAGCAGCATCAACTGGATATCATGTCTTTACAGAACAAAATTATTTTAACCAATTTATTTGAAATTGATTATGAAATTTAACCAGTAGTATCTGAAAAGTGTTGCAGATAGGGGAAAGTAACATCTACCCTAGTAGCCATTATAAGTTTCAAACCAATCAAGATAACTTGAACAATCTTGATAGATGTCTTACAAGGAATATTTCTGGAAAATAACTGATAAATCACACCAAGCCCGAAACTATCAGCTCAAAAACATTGTCATCTCGGAAACGTTTTCTTGGATCTGAATTTATTCTCCGACCAGAACTATACAACACTTTTATGTTATTCCCAAGTAGCACTTTGAGCATATAACCCTTTCCCTCATACGACAATTCTGCAGCAGACGACTTTGAACATATTTTGTCAAACAAGAGGCCCAAGAGGGCCAGTATCGCTCCACGGCCATAAGGCAAAAATCAAATCTCCAAACAGCCCTGCCCCCTGGTGGCCATGTTTTTTACCAACCACAATGGCTTAAAGGAATCGTGTAGAGTGTCACCCAAGGAATGTGTCTTCAAAATTATTTGAAAATTGGCCCGACACTTTCGGAGGAGAGGATATTTTAAGTTTTCACTAAAGCCATATGAGGCAAAATAGCCCCACCCCCTGGTAGCCATATTTTTCGACCAATCAACATGGCTTGAAGGAATCTGATAGAGGGTCAGCTTAGGAACATTTCTACAAAATTATTTGAATATCAGCCAGACACTTTCGGAGAAGAAGATTTTTTAAGTTTTCTCTTTAGCCATATAGGCAAAATAGCCCCGCCCTCTTGCGGCAATGTTTTTCGCCCAATCAACATTTCTTGAAGGAATCTAATAAAGGGTCACCCAAGGAACATTTCTACAAAATTATTTGAAAATCGGCCTGACAGACACTTTTGGAGAAGAAGATTTTTTAAGTTTTCACTATTTTTTGCTTTTGGTTGCCATGGAAACCAGAATTATGGATGGATAAAAAAAAATTGAAGGAATTTAAGAGAGGACATTGAGAGGATGCTTCCTATGTAATTTCATCCAAATTGGCCAAGTGGTTAGGGAGAAGAAGTCATTTAAAGGAAAAAGTTAACGCACGCACAGACTCACGCACGACGGACAATTCGACATGACATAAGCTCAGCTAGCTTTCAGCCAGTGGAGCTAAAAATGGATAATCTCTACGATTGAATGGATAACCTATGACTACAAGTGGAAAACATTGTGGCAAAAGGAGAAATTGCATGTTTTGTGCAATTTCTTCTTTTGTCACTATGTTTTCAAAAAGCTGTCTGCTACGAGGCGTCAGAAAGCTTCTATATGAGGGAAAGGGTTAAGGGAAAGTAGCTCTACTCCCAAACAATCATGTTTTTAAACAATCAAGCAGACAAACACTCTTGGTAGAAAGTCACCCAATTTAATTATTGTGAAATTATTTACAAATGGGACCAATAGTTTCAGGGATGATTTTCATTGTTATCACTAAACGCATTTAAGGGCAAATAAACCTGCGCTCTAAAGACCGTTTTTTTTTGCCAAGCAAAATTGTTTGAACAATTCTGTAGTCTCTAAGGAACTTTCATGCATTTTTTTGAAATCAGTTCAATAATTTCAGACAGCCTGTTAGCTCTTTCCCTTTATACCGGTGCTTCTGAACCAAACGACTTTGGCAGTAGGAGAAATTGATCATAATGAGCAATTTCTCCTCTTGCCTCAATGTGTTCTACTCTATTCAATAATTAAACTTTCATTTATACAGATGTTCAACTTGATTGCCTAGATGATTTCAAAGTCGTCTGCTGCAGATTTATTATATGTGAGAAAAGGTTAACCCTTTCCCACATGCAAAAACTCTGCAGCAGACGACTTTGAAAACATACCCGAAACAATTTCGAAACTACAATAACTGAATAGAGTTGAAAACATGGTGACAGATGGAGAAATTGCTCGTCTTGAGCAATTTCTTCTTTTGTCGCCATGTTTTCAAAAAGCCGTCTGCTGCTGATTTGTTGTATGTTAGAAAAGGTTAAAGAAATTATTGAATTACCATGCAGTCAGGGTTCGGGTGAGCTAAATACTAATTGACTTGATACATCATCAAAAGGGCAACATCCTTTTGAAACAAACCAATCAGAGAAGTCTATAACAAATATATATACATGTATATAATTATATATCCGCAAAAAGGGTCTTTTTAACGAATTTTTTGTTTTGTCAGCATGTAGCAAGGTAATGACGTCACACACAGTGAGTCTGTACTCAAAGCCTTGTAAAAAATGCTGAATATGGCCCTATACTTTTCCCCAGATGGTGATGATACTGATGGGATTGTGTGGATACACAGTCCATTCCTTCATTTGTAAAATTAATACAATTAAACATATTGAAAGATACAACAAAATGTCATTCAGAAAAATTCTAGGCATTAATATGGAAAGTGACTGCTGCCGATGTGTCAAAATGTGTCTACATGTGGGACATGCTTTCTGACGCCTCTGCAGCAGACAGCTTTTTGAAAACATAGTGACAAAAGAAGAAATTGCACAAAACGTGCAATTTCTCCTTTTGCCACAATGTTTTCCCCTTTTTGTCATAGGTTATCCATTCAATTATGGAGATTTTCTATTTTTTGACAAAATATGTTCAAAGTCGTCTGCTGCAGAATTGTCGTATGAGGGAAAGGATTAAAACATAGGGTGTTTTTTTCCTTTACAGATTATGAGATAAAAACAATTTTCTTTAGGTTTTCCCATAATATTTTGACAAATCTGTTTAATTAATAACAACGATATATTATAATTTAACATATTATTATTTCACTTCCTCTTTGTAAAATTTAGAGAAGTAACAAACGAAATTCAATTTTTACAAATGCTTAGATTCTTTTCAAACAGTAGTGTCTAGTCAAATAAAATCAGTAGTGTTTTTTTCTTAAAATGGGTATCGGTAACTTAACATCAAGAGAAAACATATTCTGTGCTAAAACATTCCCTGATACAATGTGGCAAACATGTAAATGGCTGAAGGGAAAACAGATCTCTCTATTTTGACATGAAGCAAACATCCCATTATTATTCATCCTTCCAGCATCTAATTCATTATATATTCCCCATGAACAAAAATTTGCAGAAAAATGGTAAAATCAAGAAAAACATGTGACAGGAATGAACAATATTAGGGGACTGGGAGAAATTGCTTGCTGTTAGAAATGATTGAATTTTGGCACAAACATGGAAAATCTCTATAAATGAGGATTTAATTATTGAAAAAAGTTGAAAAACATTGTTGCAAAAGGAGAAATTGCTCTTTTTGAGCAATTTCACCTTTTGTCAAAATGTTTTCAAAAGTCATCTGATGCAGAGGTGTCAGAAAGCGTCTCTATGTGGGAAGGGGGTTAATAGTATGTATCAACTGCCGCAGAGGCATCTATTCTTGAATATCTGGGGCGAAATGTAACAAAATTAATAAATAAAGACTATAGAGCAGTTTCAAGGTGAGTTAAACATACAAAAAAATGACACAATGAATGATTATTATTTATCCAGTAAAAGAAAGATATAATGAATCTGAACTCTTCAGTCTTGACAACTATAAACATAGCAACAGTTTACCTTTAATATTCTAGTCACATACACACATACTATATAAATACCATAAGTAGATAGATGATTGCAGTAGACAGCCTTCATCAAAAGGAGTAACAGCAAAAAAGACTTATTGTACTTAAAAATTAACTTGTGGCAAAGATATTGTGCTTTAAATATAACTAAACATTAGGACAAATTGTGTGCACTTGATAAGTTGAAATTGTTTCTTAACTGAAGATAGCACATACACATATTCTACAGGGAAGGAGCTAGCCCTGGTATTCCAACGATCTGTGATACAGCTTCAATACAGATTACAGACAGTTCTAACCTTATCTGTAAATTCAGGTTCTTCTACAGTGTAGTTATAAAGAAAGCTTCAATACAGATTAGATACTTTTAGCCACATCTGTAAATCTGTGAGCATCTACAGTGTAGTTATAAAGAAATCTTAATACAGATAAGATCATTTTAGCCTCATCTGTAAATCTGTCAGCATCTACAGTGTAGTTATAAAGAAAGCCTCAATACAGATTAGATACTTTTAGCCTCATCTGTAAATCTGTCAGCATCTACAGTGTAGTTATAAAGAAAGCTTCAATTCAGATTAGATACGTCTAGCCTCATCTGTCAATTCTGGTTCTTCTTTAGTGGATTGATAAATAATGCTTGTCAAGAGGGTTGAAACCAACTCCAGAAACTCTTACTTTTGATGTACAAGTAGACAGAGAGAGACTTTTACCTGTATCTTCAAATTGACAATTTTTGCAATGAAAAACAATTTTGGATTACTCCTGGTAATATGTTTCACATGGTTTGAGGTTCTGAAGCTGATAAAATCAGAGATGGAACCATTCTACCGACACAGACTTGAACCATTCTCTAACAATGAATCCGGAGAAAGTGGTGGAGTTATTTCTAATTCAGGAGGTATCAAACACATTCAATTTGACAGCCATAGCAACACCAGCAGACAGGATTTTACATACATTCTTCCAAAGTCATGGCAGCAATTCTGTACAGTTGGATTCAAACTGGTGTCCGGTTCTAATTTCACTGCAAGAAATACATTTGCTATTTCATGTCAACCAGGGAACCAGGATTTCTGGTCACTGCAGAGTTACAGAGCTTGGATTTCATCGTTTGACAAGGATTGGGACATACCAGTGGGCATGGTGCTTTCATTTGCCTTTCAATTTCAGTGCACCGATGAATCTGCCAGGATTTCTCTACCTTTACCAGTGAAAGCCTTACATCTATGGTACATGTCTGTGGAGAATTGTACCGTTGTGGATCAGCTCTCCGAGTATAACATGCAACAGTACAACATACCAGACACACTCAGAGTCCTAGAAATAACAAACTCAATCATAACATTCGACACTCAGACATTTTTTGAAAAGACAAGAAACTACCAGAACACTAGCAGGGACTTTTTCTGTGGTAGCGAAATGTTGGAAAGGTTTGTGTTACGAAATAATACAAAAACCTTTACGCGGTTGAAACCTCCTGAGATAGACCTGGCTGCCATAAAACCAATAACAACCCATAAAACTACTGAGGAGACCATTTCAGATGGAAAAGACACAGTGAATGGAACTGTCCAAAGTGTAATACCCCAAAATGAATCAGAAATGAATGATATTTTTGCAAAATTAACACAAGACCACCTTAAAGTTATGTATCAATGCAATCATAAAAACCTTCAATATATTGAAGAAAGTTACCAGCACACGATGTCACGACACCACAGCCATTTTATGTTGGAGAAAGCACGTTATCCTCGACTGCAATATTTCAATTTGTCCCATTCTGGTATCCTCCATATGGGACCTCATATGTTGGACTGGCGAAGATACTTCCCGAAAATGAAGTACATGGATTTATCGTACAATCGCATCAAGTACTTCTCTTCTCTTACTGATAATGGTATGTCATATGATTCTGAAGGTGTTCTTGACCTTCGTCATAACAACATAACAACATTGACCCCAGATGACCTTGAAGCCCTCAGTCTACAAAGTCGCACAGTTGTTGTAGATATCAGAAGTAACCCAATTGTGTGTGACTGTAAACTGCAAAATTTCGTAAATATGTTACACAACAAAACTGTAAAATTACACGAGAAATACGACTATCTACAAGAGCTGACATGTAACAGTCCTCATAAACATAAAGGTAAAACTTTAGCAAGCCTAGAAGAGGAGTTCTGTGAGCTTCTCTCATATATTGTACTATCTGCCCCTTTAGTGGTGGTCAGCTGTTTAAGTGTAGTATCATTGGTTGCATTTAGCGTGGGCGTTAAATATCGTAAAGAAATCATGATTCTGGCTTTTACACGTTTTCATATCAGTTTGCCGTGTAGAAAAGTGTACAAAAGTAATGACAAAAAGTATGATGCATTTATTGCTTACAGTGAACAAGACTGTCAGTGGGTTTTTCACACTCTTTTACCGAGGCTAGAAAATACAGAAGAACACAACGGCCCTGGTTTAAAGTTGTGCATACATCATAGAGATTTCCCCATTGGTGGATGTATTTCTGACAATATCTTGGACAAAATAAAAGACAGCAGGCATACCGTGCTTATCCTGTCAAATAACTTCCTGAAAAGTCACTGGTGCAAGTATGAGTTTAAAGCTGCTTTCACACAAAGTATAATGGAGAAGAAACAGCATTTAATAATGGTACTACAGGAGGAGCTCGACAAGAAACTGATTGACAAGACACTGGAGAGATGCCTGAAAACTTTCACCTATGTGAAAGCTGATGATAGACTGTTCTGGGATAAGATTATCTATGCTCTATCGGATAGACGCAAGAATGATATTCTATCCTCCAAATACTCCTGTAAATACATATCAAGTGGACATCATTCTAGTAGTGTGACAACACAAAATGGAGATATCAGCATAGTTTCAAGTAATGGACATGTCAAGTCTGTATCAAATACCGCAAATCAGAATAAAGACCCATCCAGGCAAAATGGTTGTAACTACATCTCAAAACAAGAGACTGTTACAACTGATTTGCAAGAATCCAACAATATGGTCACATCCAATGGTGTTACACAAGATCATACAAGCACAGCTATTATTAAACACAATGGTGTTTTGAAAACTGTACCAAATGGAGCCATAGCTAAATGTAATAGTGCTTCACTAAGCACCACATCTAGGCAAACAAGAGATTCCAACGAGACACCAGACGTTTCTGTAGACAATTGTCTACCTTCCATCAAGACTGACAACAATGTTGTGCCTTGTGGAAAAAATGTCTACATTAATGACAATGGCCATGCAATCTGTAATAATATGAAAGGAAGGGAACCAGAAATTGATAATGTTGTCATTGAACTTTCAGATACAAATGAAAATGAAAGTTTTAACAAAAGTAAAACTAGTGATGAATGCTCTTTTAATGAGTGTAACATTATTTTAGATGATAGTGATAGTAATAATGATAGGTCCCTTATGAGTGCAATGTCACCTTGGTTTAAGGCCTGGTTCTCTGGAAGTAAGAGCACAAGCATACACAATACGGTGACAACTGGATCCAGGAACAGCATTAACAAAGGGATCAGTGATTCTCAAGACGTTTCATTCAAAGTCAAAACTTCTCTGTAAAATTTTGGAATTATATTTAGTTGGTTATTGCTTTAATGATACAATGTAGAATAAAGAAATAAATGTTTAATAAGTGCATGTCAAACTTTGGTGTAATATTCTCAGCCAGAATTTAATTTACCTTTTTACCTAAACCCTTTCCCACATACAAAAAATCTGCAGCAGACGACTTTGAACATTTTTTGTCAAAAATAGAAAATCTCTATAATTGAATGGATAACCTATGACAAAAAGTGGAAAACATAGAAAGCGTCTATATGAGGGAAAGGGTTAACCGTTTTATCTTTACCCTTTCCCACATACGACAATTCTGCAGCAGACGACTTTCAACATATTTTGTCAACAAATAGAAAATCTCCATAATTGAATGGATAACCTATGACTAAAAGTGGAAAACATTGTGGCGCAAGGAGAAATTGCTTGTTTTGAGCAATTTCTTCTTTTGTCACTATGTTTTCAAAAAGCCTTCTGCTGCAGAGGCGTCAGAAAGTGTCTATATGAGGAAAAGGGTGGTAACGTTATCTTATCACTGGATGTATAGCACAGCAATATTGACCTGATCCTTACAAAGGAATTCCAAGCAAAATGGAAATTCTAAAGTCTAATCACTGTATGTAACAATATTGACCTGATCCTAACAAACCTGGGACTCAAAGCAAAATGGCTGTAACTTTATCTAATCACTGGATGTATTACACAGCAATATTGACCTGATCCTAACAATGGCACTGGAAGCGAAATGGCTGTAACTTTATTTAATCACTGGATGTATAACACAGCAATATTGACCTGATCCTAACAATGAGACTCAATGTGAAATGGCTGTAACTATATCTAATCACTGGATGTATAACACAGCAATATTGACCTGATCCTGACCTTTGTCAGCCTCGGTACCCAGACTATTCATAAACTATATGATACCCTAAGTAAATTGGCTAGCGAAACTTCGTAAAACATAACTATTCGTAGCACTTCCCGACCAATGAAATTTCCATATCGCATGAGGTTTGTGTCATGCGACCAATCAAGCGGCTGGATTTCACCTCATTAATTATTCATGAGTACGAGATTTTTACAGCCAATTTGCCCAGGGTATCATATATTTTATGAATAGCCTTGGTACTGAGGATCAGTATGTACAAGTACTTTTTATTCATCAAATGTGTTTGTTTAACTGGTGTTTAATGCCGCTTTCAATATATATCACAGTGTTTCGTGGGTAATTTACCAGTACTACCAGTATTATTTATCCAGACACCAATACATACAGACGTACTACTATCCCTGCAACCCCTGAGAATTTGGTATGACTAGATCGAGCATTGAACCCTGGTCTCCCGCTACTAAGAGTTGGATTGCTCCAACCACTACACCACCTGCAGATGCATTTTGATGCAATAGCAGCAGACAACTTTTGAAAACATTGTGGCCAAAGGTGAAATTGCTCATGATGAGCAATTTCTCCTTTGGCCACAATGTTTTCAACTTTATTAAACAACTAAGCTATCTATCTCTTATTGAGATTTTTCAGGTTTGTGTCACAATGTTTTCAAAGTCATCTGCTGCAGATTTGTTGCATGTGGGAAAGGGTTAACAACTACACCACCAAACGGTCATCGAATTTTCTTTTATGAAAACAAGCATGAATATATCTATTATTATCAAATAGAGTTGAACACATTGTAGCAAAAGGAGAAATTGCTACTTATGAGCAACTTCTCCTTCTGCCACAATGTTTTAAAAAGTTGTCTGCTGTAGATGCGTCTACAAGTGTGAAAGCATTAAAATCTACAGTAATAGTAGAAAGGTAAACATGAACTCTTGACTCTGTCAAAGGTTAGACATGGTCCAATTGTTTGAGACGATAATATACAGGTAAGCTTAAACTGACAAAAAATGACAACCAACAACTGTCACATTGTTTTTATTCTTTTAACCCTTTATCTCTTTTTGCATTTACACCGCTTTCAACAATTTTTCAGTTATGTCATGACGTTTCTTGGTAAATTTACCAGTACTACTGGTTCATTTATCCTGACATCTGTGAGTCAGTCATAATGCTAACCCCACAACCTTGAGCACCAAGGAGGGAAAACCTTTACTAAATTTATTTAAGTCTTTGGTTGTGACCCGGCCGGGGATTGAACTCGTGATATCCCACACCTAAGGCTCTGTCACTAAACCACCAAGGCAGTCTTTTAACTGACCCGGCCGGGGATTGAACTCGTGATATCCCACACCTAAGGCTCTGTCACTAAACTACCAAGGCAGTCTTTTAACTGACCCGGCCGGGGATTGAACTCGTGATATCCCACACCTAAGGCTCTGTCACTAAACCACCAAGGCAGTCTTTTAACTGACCCGGCCGGGGATTGAACTCGTGATATCCCACACCTAAGGCTCTGTCACTAAACTACCAAGGCAGTCTTTTAACTGACCCGGCCGGGGATTGAACTCGTGATATCCCACACCTAAGGCTCTGTCACTAAACCACCAAGGCAGTCTTTTAACCTTTTCCCTCATATAGACGCTTTCTGACGCCTCTGCAGCAGACGGCTTTTTGAAAACATAGTGACAAAAGAAGAAATTGCACAAAACATGCAATTTCTCCTTTTGCCACAATGTTTTTTTTCTATGTTTTGACAAAATACGTTCAAAGTCGTCTGCTGCAGAATTGCTCAAGAGCGAAAGGGTTAACCCTTTCCCAAATACAATGAATCTGCAGCAGATGACTTGGAACTTATAAGTAAAATACAGAAAATCCCTATAAATAAAAGTATTTTTTATTGAATAGAGTTTTCTTTAGCCACAATGTTTTCTTTGAGTTGTCTAATGCAGATAACTTTAACGGTTTCCCACCTATAGACTCTTTCTGCCGTAGACCACCTTTGAATATGTGACACAAGCAATTTCTTGTTTTGCCACAATAGTGTTTTCAACCTTTTTCAGTAATTATACTTATTTTGAGCATTTCTTCTTTTTTTTAACAATAATTTCAAATGTCATCTCCGTGTGGATGCTTTTGGACATATTTGAAGCAGACGATTCATGATAAGCAATTTCTCCTTTTTCCACAATATTTACAACTATATTAAATAATTATGTAATCATTTATAGAGGTTTTTCATATATTTGTCTAGGTTTTTGCATAGTTGCAGCAGATTTGTTGTATGTCGAAAAGGGGGAAACCTTTCCCACATATAGACGCTTTCTGACACCATAGCAGCAGACGAATTTTAAAAACAATGTACTTAATGAAGAAATTGCTTAACCCTTTCCCTCATACGACAATTCTGCAGCAGACGACTTTGAACATATTTTGTCAAAAAATGGAAAATCTCTATAATTGATTGATTGATTGATTGATTGGGGTTTAACGCCGTTTTTAACAATTTCTCAGTTATATCACGGCGGCCAGTTCACCTACTCATGCATTTCCTGGTTTTCTCACACCAGTACTCCATGCAACAATCTTTCCAAGCAACTGGCTGCTGTTCCACATAGACTTAGCCCATTGGTGGAAGACGAATGATGCAGGTTGCATCGACTTTTGTCAATCTTGGAAAGAAAGTTGGCCGAGTAAGGATTCAAACTCACAACCCCTTGATTGACAGCCTGCGTCGCTACCGCCTGAGCTACCGGGGTTCGGCCTCTATAATTGAATGGATAACCAATGACTGAAAGTGGAAAACATTGTGACAAAAGGAGAACAGAGGTGTCAGAAAGCGTCTATATGAGGGATTTGATTGATTGATTGATTGGGGTTTAACGCTGTTTTTAACAATTTCTCAGTCATATTACGGCGGCCAGTTCACCTACTCATGCATTTCCTGGTTTTCTAACACCAGTACTCCACACAACAATCTTCCCAAGCAACTGGCTGCTTTTCCACATAGACTTAGCCCATTGGTGGAAGACGAATGACGCATGTCACATTGACTTTTGTCAATCGTCAGAAAGAAAGTTGGCCGAGCCAGGATTCGAACTCACAACCCCTGGATTGACAGCCCGCGTCGCTACCGACTGAGCTACCGGGGCTCGGCCTATATGAGGGAAAGGGTTATTGAAGAAATTGCTTAACTTGTAAGGACAAGGGACATAACTTCAGTGACACAAACGTTTTCTGTTTATCCATTACCTCATAGGTATGCTTATTCTTTTTTGCCAAATTGTCAATGTAGAGAGTCAAAGGTTAATTTACCCTTTGACTGCTTTAACCCTTTCCCACATACAAGAAATCTGCAGCAGATGAATTTGAACATATTTTGTTGAAAAATGGAAAATCTCTATAATTGAATGGATAATCAATGACTTAAAGTGGAAAACATTGTGGCAAGAGGAGAAAATATGTTCAAAGTCTTCTGCTGCAGAATTGTCTCAAATGCAAAGCTCAACAAGGCCATTTTAAAATAGGCTTAATGATTTTTGTTTGTTTTAATTGTTCTTTACAGCGCTTTCAACAAAAAAAATCAGTTATATCATATATAATGAATGAATGTATATTGTTTTATGGCGCATCGACAGCTAAGGTCATTTAGCGCGCAATTAAATTTTAATTATTCATGATCCCTGGGTAAACAAATCAGTACTAGGCTAGAAAATGTGCCTTGCCCAAGGGCACTCCACCATGACCGTAGTGCCGCGACTGGGGATCGAACCCGGGACACCCGGTTTCGAAATCCCCGACGCTAACCACTCGACCACAGCGGATTCCGCCTATATCATACATAGGTTTCCTGGGTAAGTTACCAGTTCTACTGGTCCATCTATCCTGACACCAGCCAGTCAGTCGTAATGCTAACCCCTCAACCCTGAACACAATGGAGGGCAGCCATTAGGACCATTTTTAAAGTCTTTGGTATGATCAGGCCGGGTATCGAACCCGCGACCTCCCACACCGAGGCTGTCACCAATTTAGAAGCCAGACCAGCCACCATATTCATGCTGTCTGACCACCCGCTATACGGTTGGCTGCTTAACCCTTTCCCTCATATAGACGCTATCTGACGCCTCTGCAGCAGACGGCTTTTTGAAAACATAGTTACAAAAGAAGAAATTGCTCAAAACGAGCAATTTCTCCTTTTGCAACAATGTTTTCCACTTTTAGTCATAGGTTATCCATTCAATTATAGAGATTTTCTATTTTTTGACAAAATATGTTCAAAGACGTCTGCTGCAGAATTGTTGCATGAGGGAAAGGGTTAACTCAAATGAAAACCTCGACAAGGCCATTTTAAAAATTCAACATCGGGTTAATGAGTGCCAGGTAAGATCTGTTTCCTAATAAAGATGTAAACAATCTAGCAGTATGTAATGCATAAATGGTCTTACACCTGGATGAAAAACAACATCTTATAACATATACAGGTAAAATATATTTTAACTCTTCCTATCATTCAGATCTTGCTAAACCCTTTTCCAAAGTAGAATAACAAATATTCAGCGGATGACTTTGAAAGTATGTATACAGGCAAAATTATGGAAAATCTCTAAAAAAAAAATGAATGCATAATTATTGAATATTATTTAAAATAATAAGTCAAAAGTAGGGACGAATGCATAATTATTGAATATTATTTAAAATAATATGTCAAAAGTAGACTACTTTGAACATATTTTGTCAAAAACTGGAAAATCTCTATAATTGAATGGATAACCTATGACTAAAAGTAGAAAACAATGTGGCAAAAGGAGAAATTGCTCGTTTTGAGCAATTTCTTCTTTTGTCACTATGTTTTCAAAAAGCTGTCTGCTGCAGATGCATCAGAAAGCGTCTGTATGAGGAAAAGGGTTCAAATCAAGAGAATCATTTGAAGAAAAAATTACTTTTTCAACAATTTTTATTGACAAGCTCAACAATTTGTGAGATCCGTATTTAATATGAGACCAATAAATCTATGATACACTAACCATGAACTAGAATGGCATGCTCCGTGGAGCACATGTGTCACCTGCACCTGCTCATTGAAAGTGTGACGAAAAAGTGTGACAGACAGACAGACGGACGCCAGACAAAAAAAAAAGTAATCCCTAAGTGCCTACCATGCTATGCAGGGTGACACAAAAACTGACTAACTAAAAAATAGATGTAAGGTATTTTTTTAGGTCTACATCAGACCGTGTAGATTCACAGGCTGATCTGGATCTAATCTGTTTCTACATATTTGGCTTTTCTTTTTTCTAGTGGTAGAGCATCAATCTAAGGTGCAGGACGTCACATGTTTAATCCCCGACCGATTCATACCAAAGATTTTTTTAAATCATATTAATGGTTTTCCCTCCTTGGCTAGGATTGTGTGGTTAGCATTGCAACTGACTCAATGGTGTCAGAATAAATGGTAGTCCTGGTAACTAACCCAGTAAAGGGTTTGGTATAACCCTTTCCCACATACAACAAATATGCAGCAGACGACTACGAAAGTATGTTGGCAGAAATAGGGGATGTATCTGTCAATGAAAGTATAAATTACTGAAAAGAGTTGAAAACATAGAGACAAAAGGGTAAATTGCTAATAAAGAGCAATTTCTCCTTTTACCACAATGTTTTCACATGTCGTCTGCTGCAGAGGCGTCAGAAAGTGTCTGTATGTTGGAAACGGTTCAATCGATCGATTCATTCTTTAATGCAGGTACAACTATAAATGGACGTGTGCATAGGAGGTCCATTTTTCGATTGTCCCCGCTGCGAATACTTCGGATTTAATGGTAGACATGACTGTCCTATGGGTGGAAGAAGGGATGTTTACAATATAGACATACCAAAGTCCAATCCTGTACCTTTGACTTCGAAGCCTCCTAAAACTACAACTACTAAAGCATCAGGTAAATTGAAGTCTAAGCTACAAATAGTATTACCTACATATACTGAGGTGGTCATAGTCACTGGCCGTCATGACAGGTATGGGAGATTACTCTTGGTGTTTCCATACAAAAAACAAGCCATGATTGGCGATCAAGAAACTGTACGTGCCTGGTTGCTCTCTCACCAAGAATGTTTAAAGAATGCTGATGGTTTTACAGTGATTTTTAAAAGAGTCTGTCTGCCAAATAAATCAGATGCAAAGATCTTGGTGAAATATTTAAACAATGAGCTGAATGATAAACTCAAACAAATATTAATTGTCCACAACAACGATTGGAACATTATTACTGAACCGAATTCTGAAAGTGACTCGCTGCAAACTCCGAACAAACAGACCATATCACAGAGTGATCCTAAACTTGAGTTTAAAACAAAGATGGAAGATTTATATTCTCAAGAACAATTGATTTTTCAAAGACATTTTTGTAAAGACTGGGATGTTTACTTTGATAAACAAGCAAAAAGAGCTGTTTTTAGAAACACAGAACATAACAAATATTCTCTCACACCACCAAGATTTCATAGAAACATACATGTTCAAGGGAAATCTAAAACTGTTGATAGAATTGTGCCTGCACATATTCCTGCATAGAAACTTCAAATATTATGCGGCTTTGGACCAACCTACCACCAGAATTGATTAATTGATTGACTTTAACCCTTTCCCTCATACGACAATTCTGCAACTTTGAACATATTTTGTCAAAAAATAAAAAATCTCTATAATTGAATGGATAACCTATGACTAAAAGTAAAAAACATTGTTGCAAAAGGAGAAATTGCTCGTTTCGAGAAATTTCTTCGTTTGTTACTATGTTTTCAAAAAGCCATCTGCTGCAGAGGCGTCAGAAAGCGTCTATATGAGGTAAACGGTTTTTTAAACAGTTTTTCAATTATATCACATGGGCGAGTTCACCTAACTTCAACAACAAACAATTTCAGACAAATGATGCTAGTCAAAGTTTGGTTGGGAAAGGTTTAAACAAAAACAAGAGGGCCATGATGGCCCTTGAATCGCTCACCTGATTTTTTATTTTTTTTCACTTTATCTATATAAGCCTCGCCCCCTGGCAGCCATAGTTTCCGACCAATCAACTTGGCTTGAAGGAATCTGATAGAGGGTCACCCTAGGAACATTTCTACAAAACTATTTGAAAATCGGCCAGATACTTTTGGAGGAGAAGATTTTTTAAGTTTTCACTATAGCCATATAATGCAAAATAGCCCTGCCTACTGGCTGCCATGTTTTTTGACCAATCAACATGGCTTGAAGGAATCTGAAAGTGGGTCATCCAAGGAACATTTCTACAAAATTATTTGAAAATCGGGCCGACACTTTTGGAGAAGAAGATTTTTTAAGTTTGCACTATAGCCATATAAGGCAAAATAGCCCCGCCCCCCCCTGGCGGCCATGTTTTTCGACCAATCAACATGGCTTCAAGGAATCTGATAGAGGGTCACCCAAGGAACATTTCTACAAAATCATTTGAAAATCAGCCTGACACTTTCGGAGGAGAAGATTTTTTAAGTTTTCACTATAGCCATATAAGGCAAAATAGCCCCGCCCCCCTGGCGGCCGTGTTTTTTGACCAATCAACATGGCTTGAAGGAATCTGGTAGAGGGTTATCCAAGGAACATTTCTACAAAATTATTTGAAAATCTGCCAACCAGTTTGGGAGAAGAAGAATTTTGAAGTTTTTTTCGTTTCGTTGCCATGGAAACAAGAATTCTGCATGGATCCCAAAAAATTTGAAGAAATTCTGGTGAGGTCATTAAGAGGATGCTTTCTGTGAAGTTTCATCCCAATTGACCCACTGGTTACTGAGGAGAAGATGTTGAAGATTTTTTAAGTTTATACTTTGGCCATATAAGGCAAAATAGCCCCCGCCCCCTGGCGGCCATGTTTTTCAACCAATCAACATTGCTTGAAGGAATCTGATAGAGGATCACCCAAGGAACATTTCTACAAAATTATTTGAAAATCGGCCTGACACTTTTGGAGGAGAAGATTTTTTAAGTTTGCACTATAGCCATATAAGGCAAAATAGCCCCGCCCCCCCTGGCGGCCATGTTTTTCGACCAATCAACATGGCTTGAAGGAATCTGATAGAGGGTCACCCAAGGAACATTTCTACAAAATTATTTGAAAATCGGCCTTACACTTTTGGAGGAGAAGATTTATTAAGTTTTCACTATTGCCATATAAGGCAAAATAGCCCCGCCCCCCCAGGCGGCCATGTTTTTCGACCAATCAACACGGCTTGAAGGAATCTGATAGAGGGTCATCCAAGGAACATTTCTACAAAATTATTTGAAAATCTGCCAACCAATTCGGGAGAAGAAGAATTTTGAAGTTTTTTCGGTTTCGTTGCCATGGTAACCAGAATTTTGCATGGATCCCAAAAATTTGAAGGAATTCTGGTGAGGTCATTGAGAGGATGCTTTCTGTGAAGTTTCATCCAAATTGACCCACTGGTTACTGAGGAGAAGAAGTTGACGCACGACGGACGACGGACGCCGGACAAAAGGCGATCACAATAACTCACCTTGAGCAAAGCTTAGGTGAGCTAAAAACAGTGTGACAGAATTGTTCTGGTTGCTCCTTTGGAAAAGGGTTTCAAAAGCCAATATCAGGTTGGCAAATATAACCCTTTCAGGCATACAACAAATCTGCAGCCGACGACTTTGAAATTATCTAGACAAAAATATGAAATATATAAAGATGTAATACAGTATATATAGTATTCCATTATCTTGGGGTTTGGAAACTCTGCATTGTCGGTCCGAACTGAGAGATTTTGTTTGTTATGTGTTTTATGACATCGACACCAATGCATTAGTCGCAACCCAGAGTACCAAGCCCCGGTAGCTTAGTCGGTATTGATGCGGGCTGTCAATTCAGGGGATGGGTGTTCAAACCCTGGCTCAGCCAACATTCTTTCGTACCTTTGACAAAGTCATTGTGACAAGCGTCATTCGTCTTCCACCAATGGGCTAACAGTCTATGTGGTAAAGCAGCCTGTTGCTTGGAAAGATTGTTGTGTGTAATACTGGTGTGAGAAAGCCAGGGAACACATGAGTAGGTGAACTGGCTGCTGTGATATGACTGAACAAGAGGCCCAAGAGGGCCAGTATCGCTCCACGGCCATAAGGCAAAAATCAAATCTCCAAACAGCCCTGCCCCCTAGTGGCCATATTTTTTACCAACCACCATGGCTTAAAGGAATCTTGTAGAGTGTCACCCAAGGAATGTTTCTGCAAAATTATTTGAAAATCGGCCTGACACTTTCGAAGGAGAAGATTTTTTAAGTTTTCACAATAGCCATATAAGGCAAAATAGCCCCACCCCATGGCGGCCATATTTTTGAACCAATCAACATGGCTTGAAGGAATCTGATAGAGGGTCACCCAAAGAACATTTCTACAAAATTATTTGAAAATCTGCTCAACACTTTCGGAGAAGAAGATTTTTTAAATTTTCACTATGGTCATATAGAGCAAAATAGCCCCGCCCTCTGGCGGCCATATTTTTCGACCAATCAACATGGCTTGAAGGAATCTGATAGAGGGTCACCCAATGAACATTTCTACAAAATTATTTGAAAATCGGCTGAACACTTTCGGAGAAGAAGATTTTTTAAGTTTTCAATTATGGTCATATAAGGCAAAATAGCCCCGCCCTCTGGCGACCATGTTTTTCGACCAATCAACATTTCTTGAAGGAATCTAATAAAGGGTCACCCAAGGAACATTTCTACAAAATTATTTGAAAATCGGCTGAACACTTTCGGAGAAGAAGATTTTTTAAGTTTTCAATTATGGTCATATAAGGCAAAATAGCCCCGCCCTCTGGTGACCATGTTTTTCGACCAATCAACATTTCTTGAAGGAATCTAATAAAGGGTCACCCAAGGAACATTTCTACAAAATTATTTGAAAATCGGCCTGACACTTTCAGAGAAGAAGATTTTTTAAGTTTTCACTATTTTTTTCTTTTGGTTGCCATGGAAACCAGAATTATGGATGGATAAAAAAAAATTGAAGGAATTTAAGAGAGGACATTGAGAGGATGCTTCCTATGAAGTTTCAACCAAATTGGCCAAGTGGTTAGTGAGAAGAAGTCGTTTAAAGGAAAAAGTACGCACGCACGGACGCACGCACGCACGACGGACAATTCGCCATGACATAAGCTCGACTGGCTTTCAGCCAGTGGAGCTAAAAATTGTTTAAAATAGCTTTAAACCCAAATCAATCAATCAACTACCATTCTAAAAGTCATTGGTATGACCAGACTGGGGATGGAACCCTCGTCTCCTATTCACAAGGCAGTGACTATAACCATTACACCATGGAGACAGTGAAAATAAAGTTGAAGGTTTAGATATTACCCGTTTCCCACATTCACCAAATCTGCAGCAAATCTGACTTTAAAAATATATTATAAGCAAAAATATGGAAAATCTCTATGAACAAGAGGCCCATGAGAGCCTATGCTCTACTGGTATGGTTCTTTGGTCATTTTCAATCCAGAGCATGTATGTATGGTGAAGATCGGATAGTAAATGGGGGCTCTTTTGTTTTCACAAGCTGTATTATAGTAATTTTTACAATTTCATGGGCCATAATCCAGTCTTGCATTGGCAGATCTGGCTGGTTTTCAAAAGGAACCAAGCTCTAATCAGTATTTAACTACTATCTAAGTTTGGTGAAGATCAGATAGTAAATGGAGCCTCTTTTGTGTTCACATGCTCAATTATAGCAATTTGGACAATTTCATGGATATCTAACTACTGTATAAGTTTGGTTGAGATACAATCAAAAGTGAAGACTGTATCATGTTAACAAGCTCTTTTATAGCAATTTTGATCATTTCAAGGGCCATAATCCAGTCATGCATGGGCGGATCTGGCTGGTTTTCGAAAGGAATCGAGCTCTCATGGATATCTAACTACTGTATAAGTTTAGTTGAGGTACAATCAAAAGTGAAGACTGTATCATGTTAACAAGCTCTATTATAGCAATTTTGACCATTTCAAGGGCCATAATCCAGTCATACATGGGCGGATCTGGCTGGTTTTCGAAAGGAACCGAGCTCTCATGGATATCTAACTACTGTATAAGTTTGGTTGAGATACAATCAAAAGTGAAGACTGTATCGTGTTAACAAGCTTTTTTATAGCAATTTTGACCATTTCAAGGGCCATAATCCAGTCATGCATGGGCGGATCTGGCTGGTTTTCGAAAGGAATCGAGCTCTCATGGATATCTAACTACTGTATAAGTTTAGTTGAGGTACAATCAAAAGTGAAGACTGTATCATGTTAACAAGCTCTATTATAGCAATTTTGACCATTTCAAGGGCCATAATCCAGTCATACATGGGCGGATCTGGCTGGTTTTCGAAAGGAACCGAGCTCTCATGAATATCTAACTACTGTATAAGTTTGGTTGAGATACAATCAAAAGTAAAGACTGTATCGTGTTAACAAGAAATTGTTTACGGACGCACGCACGCACGCACGACGGACAAATCGCCACGACATAAGCCCTTCTGGGCTTTGGCCAGTAGAGCTAATAAAAAAAAGTATAACTAGAACTATCACTGAAGATGATAAATACCCCCAAAACAGCACATTGACTCAAAACATGGCTTCCGACCGACCAACAAAATACACCGCACTTCCTCTCAATGTGTTGTATCATCCTATGAAGTTTTATTAAATTCCAACAATTTGTTTTAAAGTTATGCTCTGGACAAGACTCTACTAATAAGAAAAAGTAACAAAGGGCAATAACTCTGTATTTAGATTAAATAGAGTTATGGTTCCTGTACACCGCACTTCCTCTCAATGTGTTGTATCATCCTATGAAGTTTTATTAAATTCCAACAATTTGTTTTAAAGTTATGCTCTGGACAAGACTCTACGAATAAGTAAAAGTAACAAAGGGCAATAACTCTGTAATTATGTAAATTAGAGTTATGGTTATTGTACAATGCACTTTCTCTGATTATGCTCTACCATTGTATGCAGTTTTATTAGATTCCATCTGTTAGTTATTAAGTAATTCTCCGGACAAGAAAAAGTAACAAAGGGCAATAACTCTGTATTTAGATTAAATAGAGTTATGGTTACTGTACACTGCACTTCCTCTCAATGTGTTGTATCATCCTATGAAGTTTTATTAAATTCCAACAATTTGTTTTAAAGTTATGCTCTGGACAAGACTCTACGAATAAGAAAAAGTAACAAAGGGCAATAACTCTGTAATTATGTAAATTAGAGTTATGGTTCTTGGACACTGCACTTCCTCTGATTATGCTCTACCATTGTATGCAGTTTTATTAGATTCCATCTGTTAGTTATTAAGTAATTCTCCGGACAAGAAAAAGTAACAAAGGGCAATAACTCTGTATTTAGATTAAATAGAGTTATGGTTCCTGTACACTGCACTTTCTCTCAATGTGTTGTATCATCCTATGAAGTTTTATTAAATTCCAACAATTTGTTTTAAAGTTATGCTCCGGACAAGACTCTACGAATAAGAAAAAGTAACAAAGGGCAATAACTCTGTAATTATGTAAATTAGAGTTATGGTTCTTGTACACTGCACTTCCTCTCATTATGCTCTACCATTGTATGCAGTTTTATTAGATTCCATCTGTTAGTTATTAAGTAATTCTCCGGACAAGAAAAAGTAACAAAGGGCAATAACACTGTATTTAGATAAAATAGAGTTATGGTTCCTGTACACCGCACTTCCTCTCAATGTGTTGTATCATCCTATGAAGTTTCGTTCAAATCCTATGTTGCATTGTTAAGATATGGTCCGGACAAAATATGGCTTCCGACCGACCGACCGACCGACCGACCGACCGACCGACCGACCGACACAGTGACTCCTATATACCCCCCCAAAACTTTGTTTTTTGGGGGTATAATTATTTAGAAGAATTGAAAACATTGTAACTTTAGGGAGAAATTGTTCATTATGAGCAATTTCTTCTTTTGCCACAGCGTTTTCAAAAGTCGTCTGCTGCAAAGCCGTCTGTATGTGGGAAAGGGTTAACACCAAAGCACAAAGCAGTCAACTTCATATTCTTGCATCATATTAACACCAGATTTCACATTAACACTTATACAACTGAATTTCCCCAGCTGTAATCTTCAAGCTTTTTTGTATGCAAAATCTCTCTCTTAATCCACCACTTATTATTGATATATAATTATGAACAAGAGGGCCATGAGGCCCTGGAATCGCTCACCTGAGAATGGGCTATTTAAGACATAACTCTCTCATGCTCAAGCCAAACATGTGGCTTCCAGAGTGTTAACAAGATTTCCCTTAAATTTGGTCTAGTGACTTAGTTTTTGACATGACATGACCCATATTCGAACTTGGCCTAGATATCATCAGGACAAACTTTCTGATAAAGTTTCAACACGCTCAAGTTTAAAATGCGGCTTCAAGAGTGTTAACTTGGCCTAGCTATTACTTAGACAAATATTCTGACAAAGTTTCAACATGCTCAAGCCAGAAATGTGGCTTCTAGAGTGTAATCAAGATTTTCCTTAAATTTGGCCTAGTGACCTAGTTTTTGACCGGACATGACCCATATTCGAACTTGGCCTAGATATCAAAAGACAAACTTTCTAATAAAGTTTCAACATGCTCAAGTTTAAAATGTGGCTTCCAGAGTGTTAACAAGATTTTCCTTCAATTTGCCCTAGTGACCTAGTTTTTGACCGGACATGACCCATATTCGAACTTGGCCTAGATATCATCAAGACAAACTTTCCGACAAAGTTTCAACATGGTCAAGTTTAAAATGTGGCTTCCAGAGTGTTAACAAGATTTTCCTTCAATTTGGCCTAGTGACCTAGTTTTTGACCCGACATGACCTATATTCGAACTTGGCCTAGATATCACTATGACAAACATTCTGACAAAGTTTCAACATGCTCAAGCCAAAAATGCGGCTTCAGGAGTGTTAACAAGATTTTCCTTAAATTTGACCTAGTGACCTAGCTTTTGACCCGACATGACCTATTTTCGAACTTGGCCTAGATATCACTAAGACAAACATTCTGACAAAGTTTCAACATGCTCAAGCCAAAATTGCGGCTTCAGGAGTGTTAACAAGATTTTCCTTAAATTTGACCTAGTGACCTAGCTTTTGATCCGACATGACCTATTTTCGAACTTGGCCTAGATATCACTAAGACAAACATTCTGACAAAGTTTCAACATGCTCAAGCCAAAATTGCGGCTTCAGGAGTGTTAACAAGATTTTCCTTAAATTTGACCTAGTGACCTAGATTTTGACCCCACATGACCCAGTTTCGAACTTGGCCTAGAGTTGATCGAGATATATGTTCTGATAAACTTTTATAAAGATTGGATGCAAAATGTTGCCTCTAGTGAATTAACAAGCAAATGTTGACGACGGACGACGAACGACGAACGACGGACAAAAGGCGATCACAATAACTCACCTTGAGCACTACGTGCTCTGGTGAGCTAAAAATGTAAACCAAGATTCAAATGCATGGATGTGCAGGCTAATCCTGATCTTTATTGTTCACAATAATGTAGTCTGAAGTCATCCACAACAAAATATGCAAACGTTGTTAACCCTTGCTCACTTATTACCCTTTTAAGTATTTAGTATGTTCCTACCGGGGGTCGAACCATGATCCTGTGTCGGAAAAATAACTTGGTGATTAACAGGTGACTGCTTAACCCTTTCCCACATACAACAAATCTGCAGCAGAGCAGTATGAAAACATCAAGATAAAAATATGAACAATCTCTATAAATCAACTCTTTCTTGCATACAGCAAATCTGCAGCAGACGACTTTAAAAACATCCTGGCCAAATTTTGAAAAATCTCAATAACTGGGAATTATTCATTAAATTAAATAGTGTTGAAATCATTGTGGCAATAGTAAAAATTGCAATTTTTCCGTTTGCCACGCTGTTTTAAAAAGTCGTCTGCTGCAGATGCGTCATTAAGTGTCTACAAGTGGAGAAGCGTTAAAGAATTATCATTAAATTTAGTTAAAATTATCATGGCAAAATGGTAAAAATGCTCATTGCAATTTTCAAGTGCAGTGGACCTAATGATTTTACCTATCCATGGGTAATCTGTTTTTCACAGAACCTCTGATGGAAAGTAGATCCTCTCCCTATTAGATGACCTTTGAAAGGATAGTTGAACAAGGGTGCCAAACTGTCACAAAATACGACCATCAGGGAAGCATAACTCTGGAACGAAGAAAGTGATATGGCCAGTCTTTTATCGCAACAGAGGTTTTATGCCCATAAACATTCTCGTTTGGTAAAGATTGGACAAAAACTGTTGAAGAGTGGACAAGGCCTATATATTTGGCCAAATTTGGGATAATTAACCCTTTCTGACACCTCTGCAGCAGACAACTCTTTGAAAACATAGCAACAAAAGAAGAAATTGCTCAAAAAAAGCAATTTCTTCTTTTGCCACAATGTTTTCCACTTTTAGTCATAGGTTATCCATTCAATTATAGAGAAATTCTATTTTTTGACAAAATATGTTCAAAGTCGTCTGCTGCAGAATTGTCGTATGAGTGAAAGGGTTAAAAGGGCTATAATCCAAAAAGGCCATAGGAGATTTAGCTGCTTATGTAACTTGAGCCAGACATTATGCCCACAAACAGGTTCACCATTTTTGTAAAGACCAGATAAAAACTCTTCAACTTAGATAGCGGTAAATCTGGATAATTCAAGAACCAGGATCAAAAAGAGTGTTGGGCGATTTGGCTGGTTATTGAACATAACCCAGACATTTTACCCATAAACATGTTCACAACATTTCATGAAGATCGTATCAATACTGTACAACTTAAAGAGCGGACAAGGCTAATTTGGTTAATTTTGAATAATTCAAGGGATTTAATCCAAAAGTGTCTTGAGCGATTTGGCTGGTTATCGAACTTGGTCAAAACATTATGACCACAAAAAATGTTTGATGAAAACTGTTCACTTAAGAGAATGGACAACAAGTGGATGATTCAGCTGTTCCTACAAAAAGGCTTGGCCTGTCTATTGACGGGCATATAAAAAGTTAAAATTGCAAAGAATGATGAGCAATTTTTCCTTTCCCCTCATGTTGACAAATCTGCATCAATATTCCCTTTTTTTTTTTTTATCCCCAGGTGTTTTTAACCCTTTCCCTCATACGACAATTCTGCAGCAGACGAAATATTTTGTCAAAAAAAGGAAAATCTCTATAATTTAATGGATATATAACCTATGACTAAAAGTGAAAAACATTGTGGCAAAAGGAAAAATTGTTTGTTTTTGCTATGTTTTTAAAGAGTTGTCTGCTGCAGAGGCATCAGAAAGCGTCTATATGAGGGAAAGGGTTAAAGGGGACGACTCGTAAAATACTATTTCAGGTAAACGATTAAAGAGCAATCTGTGCATCATAAGAATGACTTACAATGTCTATAATTGGTACTTCATGCACCTGCTATATCCCTTTCTGACATACAACAAATCTGAGGCAGACGACTGAAATTTATAATCTACGAAAAAATATAGATAATCTCTATATAGTATGTATGATAGTATGATTATTGAATAAAGTTGAAATTATGATGATAAATTGAGAAATTGCTCATTCTCCATTTGCCACTATGCCTTCAAAAGCCATCTGCTTCAGAGGCGTCAGAAAGCGTCTACATGAGTGTAAGTATTATATCCTTTTCCCACATACAAGAAAAATGCAGCACACCTCTATTTCCTATTTCCTAAGAATAGAATCGAATCTCTACGAGGGAAAGTATTATCAATTCTGCAGCAGACGACTTTGAACATATTTTGTAAAAAAAAAGAAAATCTCTATAATTGAATGGATAACCTATGACTAAAAGTGGAAAACATTGTGGCAAAAGAAGAAATTGCTCTTTTTGAGCAATTTCTTCTTTTGTTGCTATGTTTTCAAAGAGTTGTCTGCTGCAGAGGTGTCAGAAAGGGTTAATTGTTTTGAGCAATTTCTTCTTTTGACACTATGTTTTCAAAATGCCGTGTGCTGCGGAGGTGTCAGAAAGTGTCTATATGAGGGAAAGGGTTAAAAGAGCATAAGATATAATATGCATTCATGTGAGCAACATCCTAAAAAGATCCATTCTAGAAACAGTTATGTTTGTATTCATATTACATCATTAATCCTTTCCCACATACAAGAAATCTGCAGCAGACGACCTTGAACATATTTTGTCAAAACATGGAAAATCTCTATAATTGAATGGATAACCAATGACTAAAAGTGGAAAACTTTGTAGTAAAAGAAGATATTGCTCATTATGAGCAATTTTTTTTCTTGCCACACTGTTTTCAAAAGGCGTCTGCTGCAGAGGCGTCTACATGAGGTAAAGGGTTGAACATAATTATTTCAGACTTTTTCAAAGCTAATTAATGGCTCATAAACTTTACCGTTTAAAGATGTAATAGGAAGACAAACATGCCCCATTTCTAGAAAGGACCTTTATGTGATGTTTAGAGAATTTAAATCATTATAGAATAATAGGATGAATTACTCGTTCAAATGTCAAATTGTGCTGCAAGTGGGAAAGGGTTAACATTATTTTATTAACCCTTTCCCTCATACGATAATTCTGAAGCAGACGACTGCAATAGGATGAACTAGAACTATCACTGAAGATGATAAATACCCCCAAAACAGCACCTTGACCTACACCATAACATAACAAATAAAAGTAAAATAACATGCAATTGTAGGATATGCAAGCTTCATGTAAAATTTCATTGAATTTCACCCAGTGGTTTGTAAGAAATAGGCCGGACAAAATATGGCTTCCGACCGACAGCCCGACACAGTGACTCCTATATACCCCCTCTTCTTCGAAGGGGGTATAATTACTTGTTCTAAATGATTGCTTTTGCCACAATGTTTTCATAAGGTGTCTGGTGCAAACAAATATGTCAAAGTGTGCTGTAAGTGGGTGGGAAAGGGTTAACATATTCTATTAAGGAAATAAATTTAGCAATAAATTTCGAGAGCAATATCATCATGGTCAAACAACATAAATTCAGCTGATTATAAGAAAGAAAAGTCGCAGTTCAAATAGAAACATTTTATAGATGATAAACCCTTTCCCAACTTACAACAAATCTGCAGCAGATGACTTTGAAACTAGCTAGGCAAAAGTATGAGATACCTCAATAAAACTAAAACTATCACTGAAGATGATAAATACCCCCTAAACAGCACCTTGACCTACACCATAACTTAATAAGTAAAAGGGCCATAACTCTGTAAAATAACATGCAATTGTAACCCCTTGCACATCTCCTCTTGGTATAGAAGCTTCTCGTAAAATTTTATTGAATTCCACCCAGTGGTTTGTAAGAAATAGGCCGAACAAAATATGGCTTCCGACCGACAGACAGCCCAACACAGTGACTCTTATATACCCCCTCTTTTTCGAAGGGGGTATAATTAGAGTATACTTGTTGAAAACATTGTGGCAAAGGGAGGAATTGCTCAATCGTATTTGAAAATACTGAGGCAAAAGTATTAGCAAAAGTATTAGCTATCTCAGAAAAATTAAAGTAAACAATTGTTGAAAGTATTGTGGCTATAGATGGAATTGCTTATGTAGAGCAATTTCTCTTTTTGCCCCAATGTTTTCAAAAGTCGTCTGCTGCAAATGTGTCAAAGTGCGTCATCAGGGTTGGGGTTTGATAAAGGGTTAAGGGAGGAATAAATGTCACAGTTCAAATTTACCCTGACGCATTCTAACGCAAATTAGCAGCAGACGACTTTTGAAAACATTGTGGCCAAAGGTGAAATTGCTCATGATGATGGCCACAATGTTTTCAACTTTATTTAACAATTAAGCTATTTTTTATGGAGATTTTTCAGGTTTTTGTCACTATGTTTTCAAAGTCGTCTGCTGCAGATTCATTGTATGTGGGAAAGGGTTAAAGCATCTATCCCTTTTACCTAAACCTAATAAAGACTCCTTGAGTTACCTATGTTGCAGACAACTTCTTATCCCTTTCCCACATACATCGAATTTGTAGCAGACTACTTTTAAAATATGCAGACACAAATATGGTACATCTCTATATATATAATTGTGAAGTTATTGAAAAGAGTTGAAAACATTGTGGCAAAAACAGAAATCGTTTATAACAAGCAATGTCTCCTTATATGCTACAATATTTGCAAATGTCGTCTGCTCTTGAAGCGTCTGCATGCGGGAAAGGGCTATACAAAATGCAATATTGACAGAGCAATATCATCATGTCCAAACAACATAAATTCAGCTGATTAACCCTTTCCCTCATACGACAATTCTGCAGCAGACGACTTTGAAAATATTTTGTCAACAAATAGAAAAATCTCTATAATTAAATGGTTACCTATGACTAAAAGTGGAAAACATTGTGGCAAAAGGGGAAATTGCTTGTTTTGAGCAATTTCTTCTTTTGTCACTATGTTTTCAAAAACCTGTCTGCTGCAGAGGCGTCAGAAAGTGTCTATATGAGGGAGAAGGGTTAAGGAATTAAAGTCACAGATCAAACACAAGCACTTGTTCCTTTAATCCATCACCAAACAGAGACTGCTTTAGTAACTTCTGCAGCAGACGAAGTTTTTGAAACATTGTGGGAAAAGGAAAAATTGCTCAAGATGAGCACTATCTCTTTTATCTACAATGTTTTCAACTTTTTCAAATCAAATTAATACTGTCAGGTTTGTAGATGTTACTATTTTTCACAATATCTTTTCATTCAAAGGAGACGACTAAAAAAGAACCATAATAATATCATACAGTTAAAAGGCCAATCAAATATACCTGCAAGATTTCATGCAAAACAGATGTAACTTCTTCCTGTCTTAAGATGAAATAACAACAGTTTTGCATAAAGAATACAATGTCCCTCCATCACTTGACTACTTCAATATATCGATAACAGGGGATTTATCAAATAGATGGGCTTTCATGGGAGTGCATGTGGTTTTGCTTTAAGCAATACTGAATGGGTTAGTGAGTATTATTCTGTTATGAATGGAGATAAGAGGACACTGGTTAAATAACAGTGTTAGAAGATTTTGTTCAGCTCTTTCAATGTAAGATTTTCTTCTATTTTTTTATCATTATAAATTTTATTATTATTGTTAGCGGTACTTTAAGAAGTAGGAGCAAGGAAAGCAGTACTTAGTAGAAATTGTATTGTGTTTCTGGAATATACTACTATTCATGAATTCATTTACTGTAAAATATCATTTTCATAAATACCGACGTAATAGGGTGTTTTCTGAAACTTGCAGAAGATCTTTAATTGTAAATAGAAAACTTATTGATTAATTGATTAATTGATTATATTGTGTTTTAAGCCACTTTCAACAATTTTCAGTTACTGTATATCACGACGTTTCCTGGGTAAGTTATCAGTACTACTGGTTCATTTATCCTGACACCAGCCAGTCAGTCGTAATGCCAACCTTGCAACCCTGAGCACCAAGGAGGGCAGTGATCACTACCACTTTTAAAGTCTTTGGGATGACCCAGCCAGGGATCGAACCAGCGACCTCCCACACCCAAGGCGAAATAGAAAACTTAACCCTTTCCCTCATACGACAATTTTGCAGCAGACGACTTTGAACGTATTTTGTTAAAACATAGAAAATCTCTATAATTGAATGGATAACCTATGAGAAAAAGTGGAAAACATTGTGACAAAAGGAGAAATTGCACGTTTTGTGCAATTTCTTCTTTTGTCACTATGTTTTTAAAAAGCCGTCTGCTGCAGAGGCGTCAGAAAGCGTCTATATGAGGGAAAGGGTTAAAATGATTGATTTGTCAGGATGGTGTTTAATGTCGTTTTCAACAGTATTTCAGTTATATCAAGGCGTAGTTTACCAATACCACCGGTCTTATCTATACCGACACAGAGCTCTAGATGAGATGCGTTTTGCATGCTCTAAAATCCGTATTTGACCCTCTAACCCTATGTTGTGGGTACTCAAAAGAATCGTCTCAGTGAGACGATTCTTTTGAGTACCCACAACATAGGGTTTGCTTTAATAATAAGAGAGAAATTGCGGGAAAAAGAGCTGAATATCCCCCCCTTCCTTATCTGGACCTCTGCTGACACCATTGAATCAGTTGTAATAATGCTATCACTGCAAAGCTGAGCGCAAAGAAGTGAAGCCATTTCTATAGTCTTTGGATCTAACCCTAGACTCCCACTCTCAAGGCAGAACTATTTTCAGATGTTTCTAATAGAGTCCGTTGATCTAATCGGGTATTTTTCATCTTTTAAAACAATCTCTGGAAAACCAAATTAAAGGCATCCGCAGCAGACGATTTTTAATTTAGAAAAACATTGTGGACAAAGAAGAAATTGCTTAAAAAACGAGCAATTTCCCCTTTTTCCACATTCATTTTTCAACTCAATCAAATAATTATTCTCTCTAGTTCCTACATGTTTTTAAAGCCGTCAGCTGCAGATTTTTTGCATGTTGGAAAGGGTTAACCCCTTCCCACTTATAGATGCATTTTGATGCATCTGCAGCAGACAACTTTTTGAAAACATAGCGACAAAAGAAGAAATTGCTCAAAACGAACAATTTCTCCTTTTTGTCACCATGTTTTCAAATCTGTTCAATTATTGTACTTTCATTTAAAGGGAGTTACTAATTTGTTGTGGCATGTTAACAAAGTCGTCTGCTGCAGATTTATTGCATGTTGGAAAGGGTTTACTGAGCCCATTACAAGTAAAATGGTTGAGAGAGACATAATATAGCATGCAGTCCCAGTAAATCCAGACATAATTTGCTATATGAATAATGAATATTAAATCTATCAGTTCTCGCAGACTTGCCGTAAATAATAAACCATTTACTAAATACAACATTTAAGGAGTATCCTGATTGAAATAATTTCAACTGTTCCCACATGTATACAGAATGCCTTCTGACACTTCTGCAGCAGAATTTTTTTTGAAAACAGTGTGACAAAAGGAGAAATTGCCTGAAATGGGCAATTTCTTCTTTTGCCAAATTATTTTCACCTTTAATCAATAATTCTTCTTCCAGTTTTTGGAGAGTTTCCATATTTTTGCCTTTTTTTCTTCTTCAAGGTTGTCTGTTGCAATATTTTGCCGTATGTGTGACAACAATAATGGAGGATCCTGATTGATGGTTTTAACTCTTTCCCTCATATAGAAGCTTTCTCATGCCTCTGCAGCAGATGGCTTTTTGAAAACATAGTGACAAAAGAAGAAATTGCTCAAAACAAGCAATTTCTCCTTTTGCCACAATGTTTTCCACTTTAAGTCATAGGTTATCCATTCAATTATAGAGATTTTCTATTTTTTGACAAAATATGTTCAAAGTCGTCTGTTGCAGAATTGTCGTATGAGGGAAAGGAATAATTTCATCCGAGAAAATGACGAAGTAAATCTTAATAAAAATTACTGTATGAATAATGAAATAATAAGTACTATATCCATCATTCTCAGACTTACTATGAAATTTAAGTTGAAAACGTTTGAGAAAAAAGTACATTTCTGAATTCAATTATTGCGTCCATAATGAGATGGGTACATTGTGGGAAAAGCAGAAATTTGTTGAATTGAAAAGCATCAACCCTTTTCAAATATACGAATTTGAAAACATCTAAGCAAAACAATGGACAATCTCTGAAAATAAAAGTTCAATTATAGAATATACATTTGAAAACAGTGTGGCAAAAGGAGAAATTGCTCATAATGAGCAATTTCTCCTTTTGCCACAATGTTTTCAACTCTATTTAATGATTATACAGAGGTTTTCCACATTGTTGTTATAATGTTATTTGTATTCAAAGTAGTCTGCTGCAGATTTGTTGTATGAGGGGAAGGGTTAAATAGTAGTCTGCTATGATTTGTTTGTTTGTTTTATTAGGGTTTTACGCCGCTTTCAACAATATTTCAGTTATATCACGGCGACAGTTCACTTATTCATGATCCCTGGGTTAACGAACCAGTACTAGGCTAGAAAATGTGCCTTGCCCAAGGGCTCTCCACCATGACTGTAGTGCTGCGACTGGGGATCGAACCCGGGACACCCGGTTTCGAAATCCCCGCCGCTAACCACTCGACCACGGCGGATTCCTAGTCTGCTATGAATGTGTTCAAATATGACTGCATGTATCTAGATGAGGGTTAACCCTTCCCACTTGTAGACTCATTTCGACGCCTCTGCAGCAGACAACTTTTGAAAACATGGTAACAAAAGAAGAATTTGCTTGCTTTGAGCAATTTCTTCTTTTGTCACACCAACTTTCTTTCCGACGATTGACAAAAGTACATGTGACATGCGTCATTCGTCTTCCACCAATGGGCTAAGTCTATGTGGAAAAGCAGCCAGTTGCTTGGGAAGATTGTTGTGTGGAGTACTGGTGTGAGAAAACCAGGAAATGCATGAGTAGGTGAACTGGCCACCGTGATATAACTGAGAAATTGTTAAAAACGGCGTTAAACCCCAATCAATCAATCAATCTTTAGCCACAATGTTTTCAACTTTTTTCAGTAAACATACCCTCATTCATTTATAGGGATTTTCTCTATTTATGTCCACATGTTTTATAAGTCGTCTGCTGCAGGTTTGTTGTATGCGGGAAAGGGTTAAGCAATATCAAGTAAAATTGACCTTTGCATAATGCAAAAGAGAAATCAAAGACAAGTCTATGAAGGAGACGATGACAGCAGCAGACGACTTTTAAAAACATTTTGACAAAACAAGAGTTTGCTCATAATACGCAATTTCTTCTTTTGAAATTTATAACAATTACACTTTCATTTATTGAGATTTTCCATATATATACTAGACAAGACTAGGTAACAAAATAAAAACAGTTGTTTTCAAATTCAAATATTTTATTGTATTTAAGCCTACAGCGCTTTTACATACAATGTAATACAAGTATAATAAATCTTAACAGTGGGTTGTTGCCATTAATATAATGAAACGTTTTTCAGCTCAAAATTTCTTTTTCTCATGGCATGATAGATAATATAGATAGATTTCTGATTATGATATGGTAGCCTTTGAGCTTAACAAATGGAAAACAAACCATCTGATACTTGCAAACAATTGTAGATCCTGATCAAAGTAAAGACTGGAAATTACCTAATTTTTATAAATCTTAATAGTGGGTTGTTGTCATTTATAATGATAATGAAACGTTTTTCAGCTCAAAATTTCTTTTTCTCATGGCATGAAAGATAATACAGATAGATTTCTGCTTATGATCTGGTTACTAAGCCTTTGAGCTTAACGAATGCAAAACAAAACATCTGATATTTGCAAACAATTGTAGATCCAGATCAAAGTGGGGACTGGAAATTACCTAATTTTTACATAAAAAAGTTTTATTTACACTTCAAATTAAACCGCTGGAACGGTTCCGTGGACACCCTGGAATGGTTCCGTAGACCCCGGAGTATTCGGACCATTTCTAGCATTAAATTCCTTGTTATTTTCCATGGTTTTTCCACGGTTTCCCTGTATTTTCTGTTAAGAGTCCCCGGAAAAGCTACAGCCGGGTAGCAGTCTTTTTCTTTCCCTCAATTAACCCTTTCCCACACACGGACGCTTTTGGACGCCTTTGCATCAGAAAACTTTTGAAAATATTGTGACAAAAGGAAAAGTTGCTCATATTGAGCAATTTCTACTTTTGCAACAATTTTTTCATCCTTATTCACTAAATGGTCTTTCGATTATAAAAGTCATCTGCTGCAGATTTGTTGTATGTGGGAAAGGGTTAAGATGCAGAAAATGTTTTTTTTCTAACTATCACTCACACAGAAATTCAGGCAACAAGTCTACAGATTATCTGTCACCACAGGACGAGCTTCATGCAACTCTCTTCATATAATTTTTTGGGAATGACACATCGATTATTCCTGCATGTTGAATGCATCCCAAAAATGCATAAATGCATGAATAGTTATTAAACGGTTGTTATGACTGCCTCTACAATAACCTTGTCTTTTTCCCCAAAGAAGATATGCAGCAATCCTTAAAAGCCCCTAACCTGCTTTGACAAATAATCTGGAGAATATTGATAAACCCTTTCAATGCTGAGTTTCATAAGGAGCAATTTCTCCTTTTACCACAATTTTTACAACTATTCTTTAATCTAGCTTTCATTTAGTGAGATTTTCAAGTCATCTGCTGCAGATTTGCTGTTTGTCGGAGAGGGTTAACCCTTTCTCTCATGTGATGTTTTTATAGTGGTTTGCTTTAACCCTTTCCCTCGCTTTTGGACACCTCTGCAGAAAACGACTTTTTGGGAAAAAGGAGTAATTGCTTGTTTTAACCCTTTCCCACTTGCAGACGCATTCCGACGCATTTGCAGCAGACGGCTTTTGAAAACATAGTGACAAAAGAAGAAATTGCACAGAACGTGCAATTTCTCCTTTTGTCACAATGTTTTCCACTTTTTGTCATAGGTTATCCATTTAATTATTGAGATTTTCTATGTTTTGACAAAATACGTTCAAAGTCGTCTGCTGCAGAATTGGCGTATGTGGGAAATGGTTAAGTCATTTCCCTTTTCTCCCACAATGTTTCAAAGTTGTCTGCTGTAGATGTTTCAAAAGTTGTCTGCTGTAGATGTTTCAAAAGTTGTCTGCTGTAGATGTTTCAAAAGTTGCCTGTATCAGAGTATGAACAGGTTAAAGGTCTGAAAGCAAACAACAATGAGTTCTATTCATAGCTTTTAAGCATCAGTCTTTTGATCTTCATCATCAACCTTACATTAACCCATCTCCATCATAAAGACGTTGCCTACTTGTCTGCAGCAGATGGCTTTTGGAAAACATGTAAACAAAAGAAGAAATGAATCAAAACCAGCAATTTATCCTATTGTCACCATGTTTTCAACTCTATTCAATTATTGCACTTTCATATACAGGGAGTTTCCAAAAGAATTTGGGTATGTTTTTAAAGTCATCTGCTGCAGATTTGTTGTATGTGGGAAAAGGTTAACAAATCTGCAGCAGACAAAGCTTTATATGCAAATCTTTTGAAAATCCCATTAAATGAAAGTATTATCAATCAACATTATTACCGATTTCTTCTTAACCCTTTCCCTCATACAACAATTTTGCAGCAGACAACTTTGAACATATTTTGTCAAAATATTGGTTCAAACTAGTATGCATCAGTGGTAATGATGATCCAAATGGTATTAATCGTTCTAACGGTATTATTTGTCCCAACAGTATTTTTCGTTCTAACGGTACTATTTGTTCTAATGATATTATTTGTTCTAACAGTATTATTTGTTCTAACGGTACTATTTGTTCTAACGGTATTATTTGTTTTAACAGTATTATTTGTTCTAATGGTACTTTTTGTTCTAACGGTATTATTTGTTCTAACAGTACTATTTGTTCTAACGGTACTATTTGTTCTAACGGTATTATTTGTCCCAACAGTATTATTCGTTCTAACGGTACTATTTGTTCTAACGGTATTAATTGTCCCAACAGTATTATTCGTTCTAACGGTATTATTTGTCCCAACAGTATTATTCGTTCTAACGGTACTATTTGTTCTAATGATATTATTTGTTCTAACAGTATTATTCGTTCTAACGGTATTATTTGTCCCAACAGTATTATTCATTCTTTGTTTGTTTGTTTGGAGTTTAACGCCGCTTTCAACAGCTTTGGTCATATCACGGCGGTCAGTGCACCTACCCATGTTTTCCTGGCTTTCCCACACCAGTACTTACACAACATTCTTTCGAAGCCACTGACTACTTTCTCACATATATCAGAGGTGAGAGGCAATGGAAAACATCGCCCGAAAGAATGTCGCCGCAACCGGGTATCGAACCCGTGACCTCCAGATCACGAGTCAGATATGCTACCAATTGAGCTACCCGGCCGGGTATTATTCATTCTAACGGTAGTATTTGTTCTAAAAGTAGTGTTCGTTCTAACTGTATTATTCATCTGACAAGGATGCATCAGTGGTAATGCTATCCTGACGCCAAAAGCACCAAGGAAGGAAGCTATGACTATCATTTAGATTTTTTTTGTCTGCTATTGGAAATTAATGAATTGTCACAGTGTTAACCCACATACAACAAATCAGCAGCAGATAACTTTGAGACATTTATTAAAATACAGGGGAAACTCTCTATGAATAAAGTTGAAAACATAGCGGCAAAAGGAGTAAATTAATAATTTCTCATTTTATCGAAATGTTTGCGCAAATCCTCTACTGCAGAGGCATCAGAAATAATATTAATAATATTAATAATAATAATAATAATAATAATAATAATGACAACTTTATTTTGTGAGGCTACACATTTGGGTTGTCCCAATCTTCCATGTGGGCCTCAGAGCTAGCAATACATTATATACAAAATGTCATACATATAAACAAAGTAAGTGTCCGCATGTGGGAAAAGGGTTAAAGGCTGAGAAACCTTTCCTGAGTTTGTTCAACCCAAATCAATGCATTCACTGTTAGAGATATGTCAATTTGTAATTTATCACCCATGAAAGGTTTTTATAATGGCAATAAAATTGCTTATGAGATTTTGGGGTAAATAAAGAATTAACATAAAAATTTTACACTCCATTGAAACTGAAGAATGAAGCCATGGTGCTTATACCAGAAAAAATAAAAGTTTATAACCCTTTCCCACATACGACAATTCTGCAGCAGACGACTTTGAAAACATGGCGACAAAAACCTGAAAAATCTCCATAAAGGATAGCTTTATTGTTAAATAAAGTTAAAAACATTGTGGCCAAAGGAGAAATTGCTCATCATGTGAAATTTCACCTTTAGCCACAATGTTTTTATAAGTCGTCTGATGCCTTTTGTGTCAAAATGCGTCTGCAGGTGGAGCCTTAAATGAAAAAGTTTGAATTTGATGGATGACAGACCCTACTGATACTAAGTTGCCCTCTTTCATCTCCAGAAAATAACCTTCTATTTTAACCCTTTCCCTCATATAGACGCTTTCTGATGCCTTTGCGGTATTTTGAAAACATAGTGACAAAAAGATGAAATTGCACAAAACGTGCAATTTCTCCTTTTGCCACAATGTTTTCCACTTTTTGTCATAGGTTATCCATACAATTATGGAGATTTTCTATTTTTTGACAAAATACGTTCAAAGTCGTCTGCTGCAGAATTGCCGTATGAAGGAAGGGGTTAAAGATTTAACACTTCCACCACATACAGACGTTTTCTGAAGTCTCTGCAGCAGACAACTTTTGAAAACGTTGTGACAATTTCTCCTTTTGCCGCACTATATTTTCATTTGTAAATATTTTTTATTATGTTGGTGTATTTAGGAAAGGATCTGCTGTGGTCGAGTGGTTAGCGTCGGGTATTTCGAAACCGGGTGTCCCGGGTTCGATCCCCAGTCACGGCACTACGGTCATGGTGGAGTGCCCTTGGGCAAGGCACATTTTTTAGCCTAGTACTGGTTTGTTTACCCAGGGATCATGAATAATTAAATTTAATTGCTCGCTAAATGACCTTAGCTGTCGATGCGCCATAAAACAATATACATTCATTCATTCATTAGGAAAGGATTAAAGCCAACTATCGTTTTACACCTTGTTTTTCATTTTAATATTTTACATAAATAAATCATTATCAAAGTATAACTTTTGGAAAAATTAGGAAATAGAAAAAAACGCATCAAATTTGAGTTAAAACTACTTTTTCAATACTTAAACCAACCATTCTGGCTATAAATCTGTAGAAGCTGAAATGCAAATGATCATAACCTAATATCTCCATTCCCTGATTAGATTTTGAACAAAAAATCAACAAAGTCCAATGAAATTATGCATTACGTGGCTTCAAACTAACTCGGGGGTTCCCTGGGTTAGAGTGACTTAACCCTTTCCCTCATATAGACGCTTTCTGATGCCTCTGCAGCAGACCGGTTTTTGAAAACATAGTGACAAAAGAAGAGTTTTTCTATTTTTTGACAAAATATGTTCAAAGTCGTCTGCTGCAGAATTGTCGTATGATGGAAAGGGTTAACCCTTTCCCACATACAACAAATCTGCAGCAGTGACTTTCAAAACTTATTGACAAAAACATGAAAAATCTCAATAAATGGGAGTTTTACTATTAAATAGAATGCTTGTTTTGAGCAATTTCTTCTTTTGCCACAATGTTTTCAAAAGTCGTCTGCTGCAGATGCGTCAAAATTCACCTGCAAATGGGAAAGGGTTAACCCTTTCCAACATACAACAAATCTGCTACAGACATCTTTGAAAACATTGAGGCAAATGTCTGAAAAAACTTTATAAATGAAAATGAAATTCTTGTGGCAAAAGGAGAAATTGCATGTTTTGAGCAATTTCGTCTTTAGTCACAATGTTCTCAAAAGTCGTCTGCTGCAGATGCTTCAAAATGCACCTACAAGTTTAACCTTTCCAACATACAACAAATCTGCAGCAGACATCTTTATTGAATAAATCATTGTGGCAAAAGGATGTAATTACCCTGTAATAGGGAAAGGGATAAACAGGGAATAGCATTCAGACTGATCTCCAAAAGGCATAGTAAATTAACTGGATATATTTCAAACACACCTAGTACCTGCCGTTCAAACACCTCTCAACTAAGCAGCACTTAAATACATCATGTGAGCAGAGCTCCGGTTGTTCAGTCACTAGCGGCGCAGGCTGTCAATCTAGGCATTATGAGTTCAAACCCTAGCTCGGCCAACACTATTTTCCGACAATTGAGTATTGTCAAAAGTCAATGTGTCAAGTTTCAATCGTCTTTCACCCATGGACTACCAAGCTATGTGAAAAAGCAGCCAGATGCTTGGGAAGACTAGGAAAACTGGCATGAGAAAGCCAGGAAACATATGAGTAGGTGAACTGGCCACTGTTATTTGACTAAATACTTGTTGAAAACAGCATTAAAAACCAATAAATTAGTTCTTGCTTTGTGGTTACTGAGAAGATTTGCTGTATGTAGGAAAGTCTTTAAACCTTTGCCACATACAAAAAAAACTGCAGCAGATGACTTTGAAAACAGCTGAGCAAAACTATAGAAAATATCCATTAATGTATTGATTAGAGAGAGAATTGAAAACATATATGCAAACGGTATGAGCAATTTCTCCTTTTTCTCCTTTTGCTACATTGTTTTCAAAAGTCATCTGCTGCAGATACATCATTCAGAAAGCATATGTATATAGGGCATATGTATATAGGGCATATGTATATAGGGCATATGTATATAGGAAAGGGTTAAATACCATATCATTATATCAGGTAAGCAGATAATCAAGAGTATTAATTTGTGACTGGATCAAATCAATTCAGAATCAGTGGGCAATCATACATTGTTTTCAAAAGTCGTCTGCTGCAGATACATCATTCAGAAAGCATATGTATATAGGGCATATGTATATAGGGCATATGTATATAGGAAAGGGTTAAATACCATATCATTATATCAGGTAAGCAGATAATCAAGAGTATTAATTTGTGACTGGATCAAATCAATTCAGAATCAGTGGGCAATCATACATTGTTTTCAAAAGTCGTCTGCTGCAGATACATCATTCAGAAAGCATATGTATATAGGGCATATGTATATAGGGCATATGTATATAGGGCATATGTATATAGGGCATATGTATATAGGAAAGGGTTAAATACCATATCATTATATCAGGTAAGCAGATAATCAAGAGTATTAATTTGTGACTGGATCAAATCAATTCAGAATCAGTGGGCAATCATACATTGTTTTCAAAAGTCGTCTGCTGCAGAGACATCATGCAGAAAGCGTATGTATATAGGAAAGGGTTTAAATACCATATCATTATATCAGGTAAGCAGATAATCAAGAGTATTAATTTGTGACTGGATCAAATCAATTCAGAATCAGTGGGCAATCATCTCAATAATCAATGGGTATTGTAATTCATTGATTTCTGGGAAAAGCTCTAATGAACAGCTATGATCCCCTCATAAACAATAAATAACAGGATTTGTTATAGGATCTCCAGCAAATTATTGAGACATAATAGTGAATTATATTCTGATAAACTCACTGAGATCCAGCAAATTATTGAGACATAACAGTGAATTATATTCTGATAAACTCACTGTCTCAAATGTTAACCCTTTCCCTCATATAGACGCTTTCAGGCGCCTCTGCAGCAGACAGCTTTTTAAAAACATAGTGACAAAAGAAGACATTGCTCAAAACAAGCAATTTCTACTTTTGCCACAATGTTTTCCCTTTTATCAATAGGTTATCCATTTAATTATAGAGATCTTCTATTTTTTGACAAAATATGTTCAAAGTCGTCTGCTGTAGAATTGTCATATGAGGGAATGGGTTAACTGTATACTCTGTCTTTATCCAGTCTATACAATGTCGTCAGTAAGTAAAAGCATGAAATAACAACTAGAGGTGTACCCCCATACAGCACTTTGTCACAGGACAAAATAAGGGAGTGGGGGGGAGAGAAATGGTCACTGTTTGGCTAAGGAAATTGCCTTCATTAGGTAGTAAAATTAACCCCCCAAAAAATATTACCTCTTACTTCTCACACCATTGGAGTAACCTTAGGGGGAAAAGTGTACTACTTGCTTTAGAAGCTTCATATAAAATTCCATTGAATTCCATCCAACAATTGCTGAGAAAAAGTGGATCATAAATGTCGGTATATAACACTATGTATAATAATCAAGGGGCCATAACTCTTTCTGTAAAAAAACATTCAACTGGTATGCCATCAGGCATAGTACATCTCCTCTTGCCATAGAAGCTTCCTATAACATGCTATTGAATTCCACCCAGTGATTGCTGAGAAACAGCATAGACACAGTTTGTAGTAATCATAAGTCTGTAAAAAGCATCCAACTTGAATAAACATCTGATAAAAAATATGAACAAATCTTGCAAATCTTGAAATTTGAAAAAGCAATTTTGATTGAGAGTTAAAAACAAAGTGCAAAAAGGGGAAATCATTTGCCATCTTCTGCAGAGGACGGGTGTCAAAAGTCATCAACTTCTATGAATGAGAAGTCAGTGAAAACAATTTTCAAGTGATATCACAATAAATGTAATTTAAATTAAGATGTAATATCTATAACACTAAATTAAATTTATTTTCGGGAGTTAATATATCATTCTATTATTTATAGCTTAAAAGTGACAGCCTTTGTTTGTTTAACCCTTTCCCTCATACGACAATTCTGCAGCAGACGACTTTGAACATATTTTGTCAAAAAATAGAAAATCTCTATAATTGAATGGATAACCTATGACTAAAAGTGGAAAACATTGTGGCAAAAGGAGAATTTGCTCGTTTTGAGCAATTTCTACTTTTGTCACTATGTTTTCAAAAAGCTGTCTGCTGCAGGGGAGTCAGAAAGCGTCTATATGAGGGTAAGGGTTAACTGTTTCCCACTTGCAGACTTACCTTCAACAGCCGACATTTGAAAACATTGTGACAAAAAGGTGCAGTTGCTCATTATGATCAATTTTTTCTTTTAGCCACGTCTTTTTTCCAATTATATTCAATAATTATAGTTTCATTTATAGTTTTTTTCCATATTTTTGACAAAAAAATGTTCAAAGTCGTCTGCTGCAGAATTGTTGTATGAGGGAAAGGGGTTAAATTCAGACAAGATATTCTCCATGTACCTTAAACTGTCACAGTCACATGACTGGTAGGCCAGTGAACACTATATATTTCTAGTTGGGAGTAAACAGTAAATTTCTCATTTTCCTAGAATGATTTTGTAAATCATCTGCTGTAGATGTGTAAACATTTAATATTAAATTCAACCCATTTTCGTGCAACATGGTTTGTTTATGTTTCCGCTAGACAAATTAATTTAGGTTGATCGATCGTGTATGTTTCTTAAGGTGTGACATGGGTGTTTAATCATATTATCAGGGTTAAGAAAGACTTTGCCAAAATTCTTGAAAGCTAAAGATATTGCATCATACTTTAAATTATCCCTCTTCCACATACAACCATTCTGCAGCAGACAACTTTGAAAACATCTACGCAGAAAATATTTAAAGTCTTTTTTTAAATGTAAAGTACACGTATAATTATTGAAAAGTGTTGAAAACATTGTGGCAAAAGAAACAAGAGTCCCATGAGGGCCTATGCTCTACTGGCATTGATCTGGCTTGTTTCAAAAGGAACCAATATGTCATCAATATTCAAATACCATCTAAGTTTGGTGAAGATCAGATAGTAAATGGAAGCTCTATTGTGTTCACAAGCTGTATTATAGCAATTTTGACCATTTCAAGGGCCATAATCCAGCCATGCATGGGTAGATCTGGCCGTCTTTTAGAAATGAACCAAACTCTCATGGATATCTAACTACTGTATAAGTTTGATTGAGATACAAACAAAAATAAGGACTGTATCATGTTAACAAGCCTTATTATAACAATTTTGACAATTTCAAGGGCCATAATTCAGTCATGCATGGGGCGGATCTGGCTTGTTTTCGAAAGGAACCGAGCTCTCATGGATATCTAACTACTGTATAAGTTTGATTGAGATACAATAAAAAAAAGAGACTGTATCGTGTTAACAAGCTCTATTATAGCAATTTTGACAATTCCAAGGGTTATAATCCAGTCATGCATGGGGCGGATCTGGCTGGTTTTGGAAAGGAACTGAGTTCTCATGGATATCTAATTATTGTATAAGTTTGATTGAGATACAATAAAAAATAACGACTGTATCGTGTTAACAAGCTCTTTTATAGCAATTTTGACCATTTCAAGGGCCATAATCCAGTCATGCATGGTCAGATCTGGCTGGTTTTCAAAAGGAACCAAGACTGTATCGTGTTAACAAGAAATTGTTTACGGACGGACGCACACACGCACAGACGACTGACAAATCGCCACGACATAAGCCCTTCTGGCCTTTGGTCAGTAGAGCTAAAAATTACATCAAATTCTCCTTTTAGTAGCAATTTTAACTTACTGAATGTTATTTTCATGTTTAAAGAGATGTCTTATGTAGAATTCATTTAATAATGTTAATCCATGAATATCTAAAATAGGAACTGTTTCTAAGCTAAATATGTTGATCAAGTGACTACCGAATACCGACTGCGTAGATAAATCTCCTTTGCAGAGAGTGTAAAAAACTACAATAATGCGAAGAAGAAATGAATCGGGTCTTTCGTTCAAAATTATTTCGTCCTTGACAATTTTAAATTTGTCATTAGATTCCCTACAGGCATTTTGCTTGTGATCTGCATATTGTTATGCATCATTAACACAAGAGCGCTCATCATTATATTATTTTAAAACACACTCTCTGCCTATAAAGAGAGTGTAAAGAACGACAACTATGCAAAGAAGAAACAAATCGGGTCTTTCGTACAAAATAATTTTGTCCTTGACAATTTTAAATGTGTTATTAGATTCCCTACACTCATTTTGCTTGCGATCTGCATATTGTTATGCATCATTGACACAAGGGCGCTCATCATTATATCATTTTAAAACATGAGTAGACTAATGATTGGCAAGATTACTCATTTCTTGTTTATGATCAATAATTAGTTGTCTGTATATAAGGTAAACCTACATTAGAATGGAGATTGGTTATAAACAATGAAAGGCTTTAATTATATTTCAATGAAGGACATTTACTTCGTTGACAAAAAAACATACATTAATTCCTACAGACAAAATATGGCGTTGCCTTGGTTTATTACCAATAATGTGCCAAGGAGGGAAGACTAACATTTCATAGTCTTTGATGTGACCATCCCAGTGATCAAATCACCCAGATAGGAAAAATAAATAAAATAAATCATGATTTTTAACTCTTTTTTTAAAAAAAATAAGATTCAAGAAAATTGGTAGATAGATTTCTATATGCATAGACCTTTCTAGCATAAACATGTGATGTGCATAACCTTCAGATTGCCCTACATGCACATTACTACAATAATATGACATAGCAAGTTTGTGCCCACCACTTAACCCTGCAACAAATCTGCAGCAGACAACTTTATAAATATCTAGACAAAAAAAGTGGAAAATCTCTGTGAATGCAATTATAATTTTTAAGGAATTTAAAACAAAAAAATATGTTATATTTCTATCATTGACAGAGGCAGAAAATAGAATCATCGTGACAAAAAGAGATGTTTTCAAACATGCTCTGAATGTTTGAAAGGGATTAATGAAATGGAGTTTTTGATAATTCAAAGTATAAGAACTTGGTTTAAAAAAAAATGGGTTAACATTTTGGCATATGTTCCTTTAATCAAAGTTTATAATTGCATATGTCAAGTGATTTCAAAATGTATTCATGTCTGTTGACAACAGGACACAGTCTATTTCTTCTGATTATGATCTTGAAGTGTGACCGTGACCATAGAGCTACAGCATTGGTTTTGTATGCAACAAAGTACTCATATTGTTAAAGTTAGCAACTATGCCAAGAACTTTAAAATGTCTGTAGCATTTGACATTGAAATGTGGCATTAACCTGTGAGTTGCAACCCTTATTTGCATTAAAATGAACATTTATACAAAATTATTTGGAGGGAAAAAATGCTTATATTGGTACAAGTTAATGCCCTGGCAAGCTTGTTTTAACCTGATTTGACATTTGACATTGATGCATGACCTTGACCTGTGAGTTACAACTTTAAGTCTTGTATGTGAAACACTGTCTCATAAACATTAACATTAGTGCATAATTATCTGAAAATATGTAAGTTGAAGTTGAAAAAATTATGAATAGTTATATTTTCGCTTGTTTTTGAACTTTGACCTTAAAGTGTGACCTTGACCTTCAGCTGTCAGCCTAAGTGTTGCAAATAATAAACTGCCCCATTAAGATAAACAATTGTACCAAGTGATTTGAAAATACATAAATGTGTTAAGAAGTTAAAGAGATAATTGTTTTATATATAATTTTTTCAAAGTCATTCAAAACATCGTTTTTTTAAATCTGCAGGAAACAAATTAAGAAGCTTTTCATGAGCAATTAATTTCAACTCTTCTGGCCTAGGTTTCCATGCCAATATCTTGAAAACATATACACTTCATACATCACTGATAAAAAACTGTGTCAATAACTCAACAGCTCCATATCTATATGGATGAAATAGAAATCTTCTTTTTTACTCTTATTTGGGTTGCCAGGGTAACTGTATCTGACACCATAAAGTCTTCATTGCAACAAGAGTTCCAAAATTCAATTATGGCATCACTAGCCAAATAATTTTCATTTTAATAATTTCTATTAAAAGAATAGCCCATTAATTAGAATAGAACTTCACTTAAAAAGTATTCAAAATTACTGCTCTTTGAAGCCTCATTAGAACATATTTAGAATGTTAGCAGGTGCAAATTGATCCTATTTTCTTTCGATGAGAATTCAACGCAGATACCTTGGCAACATTAAACATTAAACAATATACATAGCAGATTAAACAAGAAATCAGTTGGTCAGCAGCTCTGCAGCCACTTTTGTGAGGCAGAACCTTCTATTAAGCATGTGTCTAGGTTGCCATGGAAACTGTATCTGACACTATAAAGTTTTCATTGCAACAAGAGTTCCAAAATTCAATTATGGCATCACTAGCTAAATAATTTTCATTTTAATAATTTCTATCAAAAGAATAGCCCTTTAATTAGAATAGAGCTTCACTTAAAAAGTATTCAAAATTATTGCTCTTTGAAGCCTCATTAGAACATATTTAGAATGTTAGCAGGTGCAAATTGTTCCTATTTTCTCTCGATGAGAATTCAACGCAGATACCTTGGCAACATGTTTAACAATAAACATAGCAGATTAAACAAGAAATCAGTTAGTCAGCAGCTCTGCAGCCACTTTTGTGAGGCAGAACCTTCTATTAAGCATGTGTCTTGGTTGTCATGGTAATGGCTAGGATTTTATAAATGCCAACCTAAATGGATAAGATACAACATTCTATTTCTGCATCACATGCCAAATTATTTTGAGTTCTGACATTTTTCAACAAAGTTACAGCTATTTTAAACATAGGATTGAAAAAAATGAGAAAAATTGAAAACAATTCAGCAGTGAGCTGACATAGCCTTCAAAACAATTCAGCATGGTAAGGGTTAATATCTATGATTTGTGGGTAAAGAAACCAGAACTATATGATATTACTAGGAATGTATCTAATGGTGTTCAGATTACATTTTATTATGTTAATTTATGGGTGTCACCCTTTTACCAACTTGAACTCTTGAACCTGAGTCAATATCTATTGATGCCTAACAGAAATAACTTACTGTAGGCATTATTAGTCGCCGGGCAGAAGCCCGCGACTTCTATTTTTAATAGCTTTTCGGAAATCACATGGGAGGGCGGCTTATTATTAGAAAGAAACAAATCTAGATGATTTGAACATATTACAATTGTGGTTGTTTACGAACACTAATAAATGACATCTAAAATGAAATAAATATTCCGATTTTTTAATGTTTGCAGTTTTTTTTATTTCACTCGCATTTAAGTTTTTTGTCTTATTTACGAAGACAAAAGTGGTCCCTTCAAGACGTGAACCAACACCCCCTAATGCAGACTCTTATGTGTCATCATTGAGGTCAATTTCGGATTCTCCTTTTAATAGCAATTTTAACTTACTAAATGTTGTTTTCATGTTCAAAGAGATGTCTTGATTTGTGTAGAATTCATTTAATAATGTTAATCCATGAATATCTAAAGTAGGAACTGTTTCTAAGCTAAATATAGACCATATTCTGTTGTGTAGGTTCGTGACCTTTAACATCGATTTTCGCGCATGCGCATTTCGATATGAAAAAGCGAGTGATATTATTTTATTTTAGACAAGTACAAGACGAATGTTTGACGCAAAGCGTCAAAGAGAAGCCGCAATATTTCGTTGTACATGTAGAAATAAGAAAAAAAGAACATTTTTAAATCCACAAACAATAGAACAATTTAAACTGTAGACGGTAATGCTGATATATTTCTCCTTTTGAAGACTTTTGTTTTCTTCAAATTACCTCCCTTTAAAGCAATACCAGGATATTTACCTTGTGATTCGAATAAGATTGACAAACATTGAAATTATATGAATGAATACTATTATTTAAATAAGTAACAACAGCAAAATTAAATTTAAGCCAAGATAAATGTGTACACATTTCGTTAATTTTTTATAGATACCCTAATGTATAGGTGAATATAAAATTTATAAGTAGATGTTTTCATTTCAACGTTCCCAATGTTTGAATAGACTAAGGAAAGTCAAGAATACATAAATAAATCAATGCAGTCTTTTCCGGCGACATTGATGCCTTGCATCAACTTTCTCTTGTTATCCCTCATAAAGATAACCCTCTCTCACCTGCAAATGCATTTTGACGCAATAGCAGCAGACGACTTTTGAAAACATGATGAGCAATTTCTCCTTTGGCCATAATGTTTTCAACTTTATTTAACAATTAAGTTATCTTTTATGGAGATTTTTCAGGTTTTTGTCACTATGTTTTCAAAGTCCTCTGCTGCAGATGTGTTGTATGTGGGAAAGTTTTAAGTAACTACTGATGAATTGATTGATTGATTGATTGATTGGGGTTTAATGCCATTTTCAACAAATTTTCAGTCATATCGCAGCAGCCAGTTCACCTGCTCATGACATGTGTTTCCTGGCTTTCCCACACCAGTACTCCACAACAGACTTTCCAAGCAACTGGCTGCTTTATCACATAGTCTGTAAGCTAATTGGTGTCAAAGGACGGAAAGAATGTTGGCAGAGCCGGTATTGAAACTCACAAAACCCTGGATTGACAGCCAGTGTCACTACCGACTGAGCTACTGAGGCTCGTAATGAGAAATTGCTAGAAATTAATATTTTCATTTTTTTCCCACAATGTTGCATTCTGCATCATTTTTATGTTTTGTTTTTTTGTGATGTAAGATGTTTCCCAGACAGCCTAAGGTGACTCTAAAAATATCCTGTCTTATAAATGGTTTACCCTCAGGCCAAAACAAAAGTTAGTGATGAATATTTACACAATTTGTGTTTAACTCTTCCCTTATATAGACACTTTCTGACGCCTCTGCAGCAGACAGCTTTTTGAAAACATGGCGACAAAAGAAGAAATTGCTCACCATGTTTTCAAATATTGAACTTTCATTTAAAGAGAGTTTCCATTTTTTTTTTCAGGTATGTTTTCAAAAGTCGTCTGCTGCAGATTTGTTGTATGTGGGAAAGGGTTTACTGTTATTTATTTGCATTCATTACAGTCTTAACCCTTTCCCTAATACGACAATTCTGCAGCAAACGACATTGAACATATTTTGTCAAATAATGGAAAATCTCTATAATTGATTGGATATCCTATGACTAAAAGTGGAAAACATTGTGGCAAAAGGAGAAATTGCACGTTTTGTGCAATTTCTTCTTTTGTCACTATGTTTATATGTTTTCAAATAGTCGTCTGCTGCAGAGGCATCAGAAAGCGTCTGAAATATGAGGGAAAGGGTTAACTGATTTCAATTCTTCTTTTTAAAATAGTTTCCCTTTTCTGAATTATTTTGTCATTGCAATATTGCTTACTATACCTTTACAACATACAGCAAATCTACAGCAGACGACCACATTTTAATGAAAGTATTTACTGAATATAATTAAGAACATTATGAAACAAGAGGGCCATGATGGCCCTGGATCACTCACCTTAATTATACAATGTACTGCAATGCAAAACACATCAAGACAATTATTCTGAATGCAACCTTCACAGTGATAACAAGTTTTTCCTTCATTTGGCCTAGTGATCTATATTTTTTTACCTGATATGACCCATATTCAAACATGGACTAGATATCATCAAGACAACATTCTGACAAATTTTCAACTTGCTCAAAGTAAAAATGCGGCCTCTGGAGTTTGAACAATATTTTCCTTTATTGACCTTGTTTCTGACCCAATATGACCCATATTCGAACTTGACCTAGATATAATTCAGACAAACATTCTGACCAAATTTCAAGCTGCTGAAGCAAAAAATGCGGCATCCAAAGTGTTAACAAGATTTTCCTTCAATTTGGCCTCGAACTTGGCTTAGATATCACTTAGATAAACATTCTCATTAAATGTCAAGCTGCTGTAGCAAAAAATACGTCTTCTACAGAGTTAACAAGATGTTCCTTCAATTTGGCCTAGTGACCTAGTTTCTGACCCAATATGACCCATATTTAAACTTCTGAAATGCGGCCTCTAGAGTGTTAACAATATTTTCCTTCAATTTGACCTAGTGACATATTTTTTGACCCAACATGACCCTTGATCGAACTTGACTTACATATCATCAAGAAAAAACATTCTGATAAGGTTTCATCATGCTCAAGTTCAAAATGCAGTATCAAGAGTGTTAACAAGATTACCCTTCAATTTGGCCTAGTGACCTAGTTTTTAACCCGGCATGACCCATATTCGAACTTGGCCTAGATATCATTTAGACAAACATTCTGACCAAATTTCAAGCTGCTTAAGCAAAAAATGCGGCATCCAAAGTGTTAACAAGATTTTCCTTCAATTTGGCCTTGTGACCTAGTTTTTGACCCTACATGATCCATATTCGAACTTGGCTTAGATATTATTTAGATAAACATTCTCATTAAATTTCCAGCAGCTGAAGCAAAACATGCGGCTTCTACAGAGTTAACAAGATTTTCCCTCAATTTGGCCTAGTGACCTAGTTTCTGACCCAATATGACCCATATTTAAACTTGACCTAGATATTTTTAAGACAAACATTCTGACAAAATTTCAACATGCTCAAGTTGAAAATGTGGCCTTTACAGTGTTAACAAGATTACCCTTCAATTTGGCCTAGTGACCTAGTTTCTTACCTAATATGACCCATATTCAAACTTGACCTAGATATTTTTAAGGCAAACATTTTGTCAAAATTTCAAACTGCTGAAGCAAGAATTGCGGCCTCTGGAGTGTTAACAAGATTTTCATTCAATTTAACCCGACATGACCCATATTCGAACTTGACCTTCATATCATCAAGACAAACATTCTGATAAAGTTTCAACATGCTCAAGTTGAAAATGTGGCCTCCAGAGTGTTAACAAGATTTCACTTTAATTTGACCTAGTGATCTCGTTTTTGACCTCATATGGCCCAGTTTCAAACTTATTCAAGATTTGATGGAGATGAATGTTCTGATACACTTTCATGAAGATTGGATGCAAAATGTAGCCTGTAGAGTGTTAACAAGCTGAAATGTTGACAACGCACAACGGACGATGCAAGACGGACGACGGATGGACGCCGGACAAGATGTGATCACAATAGCTCACCTTGCACTTCGTGCATAGGTGTGCTAAAAAGGAGAAAGTGCTCATCTTGCGCAATTTCTCTGTTTGCAACAATATTTTCAACTTTATTAAATTATAACAAATTTATAGAGACTTTCCAAATTTTTGCTCAGCTGTTTCCAAGGCCATCTGCTGCAGAATTCTTGTATTTGGGTAAGGGTTGATTAACCCAAAATGATGTTGTTTGTATTAAAACAATACAATTCTTTAATACTTATCTTTAATACCCTTTCCCACATATAGACGCTATCTGAGACCTCCATAGCAGACGACTTTTGAAATCATTGTGGTAAAAGAAGAGATTGCTCATAATGAGCAATTTCACAATTTGCCACTATGTTTTCAACTTAATTTAATGATAAAATTTTCTCGTTTTTTGCAAGTTTGTTGTATGTGGGAAAGGGTTAAGTCTTTAACCCTATGTTGTGGTTACTCATAAGAATAGCCTGACTGAGTTCTTACACCAGTGTTTGGTTCAGCAATAATTAAGGGAGACATTATGGGAAAGAGACCAGTTTACTCCCCCTTTTCTACATACACCTCTGGGTCACTTGTTAATACTGATTTTCTGTTGGACATTGTTTAACCCTTACCCATATACATCAAATCTGCAGCAGACGGCTTCAAATACATATTGGTAAAAACTTGAAACATCTTCATAAATAAAGTTTAAATTATTTAGTAGAGATGAAATCATAGTGGCAAAAGGCGAAATTGATCGTTTTTAGCAATTTCTCCTTTTGACACAATGTTTTCACTAGTCTTCTGCTGCAGAGGTGTCAAAAAGCGTCTGTTTGTGGAAAAAGACCAGTTCACTCCCGCTTATCTACATACATCTTTGGGTCACTTGTTAAAACTTATTTGCTGTTGGACATTGTTTAATCCTTTCCCACTTGCAGATTTATTTTAATGCATCTTGCTGCAGATGAATTTTTAAAAACATTAGATGTGAGAGATTGCTCATAATGTGTTTCATCTCTTGTCATTAGTTATCCTTTCATTTAAGGAGATTTTCCATATTTATTTATGCCCAAATGTTTTCAAAGTAAAACTGCTGCATATTTGATGTATGTATGTGGGAAAGGGTAAAATACTGATTTGCTGTAAGGCCAGGATATTGTTTAAGTGCTTAATGAAACTGTAAAACCTCACCTTTTTTCAAATCTTAATGGAGATCAAGTCTATAAAGTGAAAAAACATTGGCTGATAAAATGACATTTGTAACGTTATATTTCACAGCTTGAAACAATGTTTTATTCATCAGTTAAACGACCATCATAGTCATGTATCAGCCGTCCCGCGAGAAAACCAACATTGTGGACTCAGCGTAAAGTATTAACCCAGATCAGCCTAAGGATGCCGCGCAGGCTTACCCGGATAGACACTTTTGCCTCCTGTGGATTTTCTGTTTCAGGAATCATTACTCTATACCTCTATCCTCCAGAGACGGAATGTGTCGGCCCGGATCAGTCTGCATGGACTGTGCAGGCTGATCTGGGTCGATACATTACGCAGGGGCCATAATATTGCTTTTCTCGTGGGACGGCTCATATATCTATATATATGAGCAGTGTGAGGAAACCTAGGTCTTAACCCTTTCCCACATGTAGAAGCTTTCTGACTCCTCTGCAGAAGACGACTTTTGAAAGCATTGCGACAAAAGGAGAAATTGCTCATTATGAGCAATTTCTCCTTTTGTCACCATGTTTTCAACTCTTTTTCATTGATTAAACTTATAATAACAGATATTTTCACTATTTTTGCCTTAATATTTTCGAAGTCCTCTGCTGTAGATTTGTTGTATGTGGGAAAAGGGGGGTGGGGGGCTAACCCTTTCCCACATACAACAAACATGCAACAGATGACTTAGTAAATATATCAATAGGCAAAACTATGGAATATCTCTATGAATTAAAATATATAATATATATTAAATAGAATTAAAACATTGTGGCAAAAGCAGAAATGGCTCATCATGAGCAATTTCCTCCATTTTGCCACAATGTTTTCAAAAGTCGTCTGCTGCAGATGCATCAAAAAGAGTCTGCAGGTGGGAAAGGGTTATGCCAACATAAAGGGGAATATCAGAAATAATGAGGCTACAATTGTAGTGTTTTGTCTTAGGCCCTGTATAAATCAGACAGTGAAGGCTCAGCATATAACACATTGCCCTTTTAACCCTTTCCCGCATACGACAATTCTGCAGCAGACGACTTTGAACGTATTTTGTCAAAAAATAGAAAATCTCCATAATTGAATGGATAACCTATGACGACAAAAAGTGGAAAACATTGTGCCAAAAGGAGAAATTGCACGTTTTGTGCAATTTCTTCTTTTGTCACTATGTTTTCAAAAATCCTTCTGCTGCAGAGACGTCAGAAAGCGTCTATATGAGGGAAAGGGTTAATTTCTATATAACAAGAACCCCTATTTGTGCGCCCGACGCAGCATTCATACTTGTACATTATATATATGGTATTAAACTATTCAGCCATTACTTCGACAGTGTCAATTACATCTCAGGGGAATGCAAAACGTTTCAGCTTCATCATTTTACATTGTGTACTTACAACTGTCTGCCTTAACTGTATTCCATCTTGCAAACAGCAATTGACAACTTTACTTCCACAGATAACATTTTAAAACTTAGTGATAACTAAGTTGCTCAAAAAAAGCAAATTCTCTTTTTTCCTTGGCAATGTTTTTTTAAAGTATCGTATTTCACCTCCATATTAATTGTCTAGATTTTTAATTTTTCCTTTAAATGCTTTAACTCTCAATAAGTAAAATCAGAAAAGAAACTTAAACTTTGTTGTCTGGAGATTTTAAACCAGATATGCAGCAGACGACTTCGATATATCTCGGTGAAAATCTCTATAAATTAAACTTTAACCCTTTCCCTCATATAGACGCTTTCTGATGCCTCTGCAGCAGACAGCTTTTTCAATTTCTCCTTTTGCTACAATGTTTTCCACTTTTAGTCATAGGTTATCCATTCAGTTATAGAGAGTTTCTATTTTTTGACAAAATATGTTCAAAGTCGTCTGCTGCAGAATTGTTTTATGAGGGAAAGGGTTAATTATCAAATAGAGTTGAATACATTTAAAAGTCATAAGTACAAACTTGGATCACATCATAACTCCATTAGTTTGCTGCATTAGTCAAAAATGAGACTTACCAAGTACAGTTCTTCATAATGTTTCGACAAAGAAGTATATGACTTCTATTGAAAATCTAAAATATCTATAGGTGCTACCTATTTACGAAAAAAATGTAAGATGATTGTAAATAAAAATTAAAGAGCATACTTTGGCAATAAAAATTATAAGATTTATAAGTAATTGACTAGACGATAATAATGTTAATCTCATGTTTTTTGCATGATCACAAAATGTTTGGAATTCGTTTTGCTGTCGTCTATTATTACGAACAGAAAATAATAAAGTAAAGACTTTCAGAAAATCAATGAAGAACATTTATAATGAACGATGTTTAAACATGATGCTTAAGATCCTTAATCAATTACCTATATTATGGTTAAGAAGCAAATGTGTAACAGCCCTTTTCTGATGCCATCTGGCAACTACCCTTTTCAACCAGTCAATATGACTAGAACAAATTATGTAAGGGGTCACATTTCTGCTTAACCTTTTCCCTAATAGAGACAGTTTCGGACTCCTTTGCAGCAGACGACTTAGGAAAAGATTGTCGCCAAAGGTACGATTGCTCATTATGTGAAAATTATCCCGTTTCAACAATATTTGATAAATAATTATACTTTGTATGAGTGAATCTATAGCTCATGCATAGGAATTTGAGGTATTTAATGTTCATACCACTTTGTTTGCGGAAAACGACGTCGCTCCATTTGACATAACGCCAAATGAAGTGTTACAGAAATGACGTTACATCGTTCTTTGGCTACAGTCAAAATTTTTGTTCTGGCGTCGAATTACGGTCGTTTGTTTCAAAGTTCCATTTTTTAACTTTTTTGTACAAAAGTTATATCACACGAAAATAACACAGCACTTTTATGACCTTTTTTTTTAAAAAGATTAACTAGACGACAATAATTTTAAATCTGTGTTTTGCCGACCGCTTTTTATACATACCCAAAATGGCGGCCCCCATGGATTTTGCCAGTTTCATTTCAGAAAGCTGCATGGGTTATTGAAAAAAAAAAAAAAAAAAATCTCACACCTGTTACCTATTAGCGAAAAAATCCCTTTTATGTTTTTTTTTCGTATTAACCCTTTCCTACATACAGCAAATCTGCAGCAGACGACTTTGAAAACAGTTATGCAAGAATACAGAAAATCTCTATAAATGAAAGTGTAATTATTGATTAAAGTTGAGAACACTGTGGCAAAAAGAAAATGGTTCATTATGAGCCAATTCTCCTTTTGACACAATGTTTTCATATAGTCGTCTGCTGCAGAAGCGTCAAAATGCGTCAGCTGAGCGATATAGGACCATCATTGTCCTTTTGTTCAAAAGTTGTCTATGACACTTGGCATAATACGTTGTCGAAATTCCTAGCATGATATAAAGGTTGATTTTCCATTTGACTAAAATGCCAGCATTTTTCAGTGAATTAACCATATTAAAAGGATCCAAATAAAAAATCTAACTTTCAATGTTATAGAATGCGAAGCTGTTCATTCTTTTTCTGATACAAACGACGTTTAACACTTTCCCTCATACAACAATTCTGCAGCAGCCGACTTTGAACATATTTTGTCAAAAAATGGAAAATCTCTATAATTGAATGGATAACCAATGAGTAAAAGTGGAAAACATTGTGGCAAAAGGAGAAATTGCTCGTTTTGAGCAATTTCTTCTTTTGTCACTATGTTTTCAAAAAGCTGTCTGCAGCAGAGGCGTTAGAAAGGGTCTATATGATTTAATATAATTTAATATTATATGATATTTTTGAGTCACTTGATTTGAAATTATTCTTGTGGGAAAAAAGCAAAACTTTTAGTCATCGGATTTGAAAGCATTCTGGTGAATAGAAATAAATCAAAAGTCAAAATTCATCTGCGAGAAAGACATTGAACCTTTCCCTCAAACAAACCTGCAGCTGCCGACTTTCAAAACATTCAGCCAAAAATATGGAAACTATAAATGAAAAGACAGTTACTGGAGATTGGATGCAGTTGAACACAATGTTGCAAAGATAGAAATTGCTCATTTTGATATGAATTTTCGAGAAAGACATTGAACCTTTCCCTCAAACAAACCTGCAGCTGCCGACTTTCAAAACATTCAGCAAAAAATACAGAAACTATAAATGAAAGGACAATTACTGGATATTGGATGCAGTTGAACACAATGTTGCAAAGATAGAAATTGCTCATTTTGATATGAATTTTTCGAAATGCAATTATGTTTAACCCCTTTCCCACATACAGCAATTCTGCAGCTGTTAACCTTGAACATATTTTTTTACAAGAAATTGAAAATCTCTATAATTGAATGGATAACCTATGACTAAAAGTGAAAAACATTGTGGCAAAAGAAGAAATTGCTCGTTTTGAGCAATTTCTTCTTTTGTCACTATGTTTTCAAAAAGCCGTCTGTTGCAGATGTGTTAAAATACCTCTGTTTGTGGGAAAGGGTTAAATTAAACTTGAAAAACCTTGTGAACAGGTTTAATAATGGGACCCATCGTTACATAACACGGCTCTCCATGATTCATTCACATTACAAATTGCCTGGCATTTCGGGCAAAAAACTTCATTAAACCTTTCCAAACTGCAGACACGTTTTGTCACATCTGCAGCAGAAAACTCGCAAAGGGAGAAATTAATCGTAACAAGCAATTTCTCCATGTAGTTTTCAACATTATATACTATATTATTTTCCTCATCCAAAAGATATTGGCCATATCTTGACTAGATATTTTCAGACTTGTCTGCTGCAGATTTGTTGCATGTGTGGAAGATTAACCCTTTCCCACATATAGACGTGTTCTGAGGCCTCTGCAACTGACAACTTTTGAAAACATCGTGGCAAAAGGAGAAATTGCTCAAAACAAGCAATTTCTCCTTTTTAATACCACAATATTTTTCAACTTTTTGTCAATAATTGGTCTTTCATTTATAGAGAATTTCCATATTTTTGACAAGATGTTTTCAAAGTCGGCTGCTGCATACAACAATTCTGCAGCAGACGACTTTGAACATATTTTGTCAAAACATAGAAAATCTCCATAATTGAATGGATAACCTATGAAAAAAAAGGAGAAAACATTGTGGCAAAAGGATAAATTGCACGTTTTGTGCAATTTCTTCTTTTGTCACTATGTTTTCAAAAAGCCTTCTGCTGCAGAGGCGTCGGAAAGCGCCTATATGAGGGAAAGGGTTAATACACATCATTACATAACCCAGCTCTCCATGATTCATTCACATTACAAATGGCTCTTTTGACAAAAATTGCTTTAATCCCCTTACGTGAATTGTAGAAATTGATATTGGTGATGAAATAAAAAAAAACTTCTCATGAGTCTCAATCAAACTAACCCTTTTTCAGTAGTAGAAGACTTTTGAAAACAATTTGGCAAAAAGGAGAAATTGCTCATAACGTTTCACCATGATATTTTAAACCCTTTTCAATAATTGCATTTTTCATTAATAGAGATTTGCATATTTTTCTCAAGATGTTTTTAACCCTTTCCCTCATGCGACAATTCTGCAGCAGACGACTTTGAACATATTTTGTCAAACAATGGAAAATCACTATAATTGAATGGATAACCTATGACTGAAAGTGGAAAACATTGTGGCAAAAGGATAAATTGCTTGTTTTGAGCAATTTCTTCTTTTGTCACTATGTTTTCAAAAAGCTTTCTGCTGCAGAGGCGTCAGAAAGTGTCTATATGAGGGAAGGGTTAAAGTTATCTTATGCAGATTTGTTGTTCGTGGGAAAAGGTTCAAACAAACTGTTACAGTGTTGTATGTGTTTGCTGCAGACAACTTTTGAAGTCAATGTGGTGTAAGGATAAATTGCTTAAATTAACCCTTTCCCTCATAATTATAGACGCTTTCTGACGCCTCTGCAGCAGACGGCTTTTTGAAAACATAGTGACAAAAGAAGAAATTGCACAAAACGTGCAATTTCTCCTTTTGTCACAATGTTTTCCACTTTTTGTCATAGGTTATCCATTCAATTATGGAGATTTTCTATGTTTTGACAAAATACGTTCAAAGTCGTCTGCTGCAGAATTGTCGTATGAGGGAAAGGGTTAAGAACATGAGTCATGACTTGATAAAAGATGTAAGCTATCCGCTAAAATCCTTATTTCAATCTCAACCTCTAAAAAGAATTTATAGGCTATGTGTACTTTTTGTAATCAAAATGAAATAGAAGATAAATATCATTTTGTTTTAATCTGTCTGGCTTAAGCTAATATTAGAAATAAATATTTAAAAGCTTACTACACAACCAAACCATGTGTCTATAAATTTGTTGAACTCTTAAAAAGTGATTACAAGAAAACATTATAAACATTGATGAATTTGTCTATATATATAATATATCCGAGAGGCATCTATTCTACGTTTGACATTTACTGATAGAAATTAATCTGACATTTACCATAATTGTACCAAAAAAAAAATGATGAAAGTTTATAGTTCACATTATGCAAATATCTATGTTTTGTTCATCCTCGTATATATATATATATATATATCATATGTGTGTTATCTCGAATTCTTATAATTCATTCTTGACTTCCTTAAAATATGTATATCATATATACTTTTTCGTATATAACTAGAAACTATGTTAAGTTTACATTACAAAAATAAAGAATATCTTAACAATATCTTATGTTGTTGGATTTCCCATTGATCACCTCAGTTAGAGGTTTTTGGTCTGTTTCAGTATTCACTTTAAAGAGTCATATTTAGGTTATAACACTTTCCCACACCAAACAAATCTGCAGCAGATGACATTGAAAACGTCTATGCAAAAATACGGAAAATGTATCTAAATGAAAGTGTAATTAACCCTTTCCCTCATACGACAATTCTGCAGCAGACGACTTTGAACGTATTTTGTCAAAACATAGAATATCTCTATAATTGAATGGATAACCTATGACTAAAAGTTGAAAACATTGTGTCAAAAGTAGAAATTGCTCGTTTTGCTGCAGAAGTGTCAGAAAGCATCTGTATGAGGGAAAGGGTTAATGAATAAGTTGAAAAAAATTTGACCAAAGGAGACATTGCCAAATTGTTTTCAAAAGTCATCTGCTGCTAATGTTTCAAAATGTTTCTGCAAGTTGAAAAGGGTTAACCCTTTCCCACATACAACAAATCTGCAGCAGACGACTTTGAAAACATAATGAAAAAAACCTGAAAAATATTCATAAAAGATAGCTTAATTGTTAAATAAAGTTGAAAACCTTGTGAGTAATTTCACCTTTGGACACAATGTTTTCAAAAGTCGTCTGCTACTACTGCGTCAAAACGCGTCTGCAGGTGGAAAAAGGGTTACGCGAGATATTTGGGGGGAAAGGTCAGTTTACTTCTACTTATCTAGACCTACGATTAGCAGCATCATTGAATTATTTATTCATTTCGTAAAATAACTTTAATCTTATTTCTTTATTTTTTCCAGAGGACATTTCTTTCTAATCGAAGGGGTGAAATACACTATCATTTTCTGCTGATAATTGTTCCAACAAATGTCTCCATGATCTGAACATGTCTGATCCACGATTAATAAACCAGCAGAACTTTGATTTGATCCGATGTCACCTTTGTAACAGGGTGCACCAGGAGCCAAAGCTACTGTCCTGTCTACACAGTTTCTGTTTGTCGTGTCTCCAAGGTTACGTCGCTGATAATTTCAAACCGTCTGACTCACAGTTCTCATGTCCAACCTGTCAGGAAAGTGTGGACCTGCCCCCTGTAGGCGGAGTTACTAACCTCACAACCAATCAGATTCTAGAAAGGTATTTTTTTCCGAATTAATTCACAGTTGAGGCTTGCGATGGAAAAACCAATATCAACTCGATATCAAACAGCAGTCAAACTGGTGCAGATTCTAAGACTGACCTAAGCCAAATATCTTTCAAAATGCAATGAATGGATCTTTGATCTAATATGATACTTCATGAGTCACCTGCTTTAACCTTCTCCCACCTGCTGGTACATTATGATGCATTTGCAGCAGACTGCTTATGAAAATTACTCATAATGATACATTTCTTGTTTTTCTACAATGTTTTCAACTCTATTCTATAATTAAATTTTCATTTAAAGAGATCCTCAAAAATAATTGTTTAAGTGGGAAAGTGTTCAAAACAAGATGTGTTTGTGAAACACTGATGCCCCCCAATGGCATCTAGGTCAAAGGTCAAGGTCGCCAGGTCAAAAATGTTGGTACTGACAGAAAGGTCATGTCACAAGGAATACACATGTGAAATATGGTAGCCGTACCTGTTATGGTTCAAAAGTAGTGGTCAAGGTTAAAGTTTTTTTCGAGAATGGCAACATCTAGGTCAAAGGTCAAGGTCGCAAGGTGAAAAATTTTGGTACTGACAGAAAGGTCATGTCACAAGGTATACACATGTGAAATATGGTAGCCGTATCAGTTATGGTTCAAAAGTAATGGCCAAGGTTAAAGTTTTTTTCGAGAATGGCAACATCTAGGTCAAAGGTCAAGGTCGCAAGGTCAAAAATGTTGGTACTGACAGAAAGGTCATGTCACAAGGAATACACATGTGAAATATGGTAGCCGTACCTGTTATGGTTCAAAAGTAATGGCCAAGGTTAAAGTTTTTTTCGAGAATGGCAACATCTAGGTCAAAGGTGGTCAAGGTCGCAAGGTCAAAATTGTTGGTACTGACAGAAAGGTCATGTCACAAGGAATACACATGTGAAATATGGTAGCCGTACCTGTTATGGTTCAAAAGTAATGGCCAAGGTTAAAGTTTTTTTCGAGAATGGCAACATCTAGGTCAAAGGTCAAGGTCGCAAGGTCAAACATTTTGGTACTGACAGAAAGGTAATGTCACAAGGAATACACATGTGAAATATGGTAGCCGTACCTGTTATGGTTCAAAAGTAGTGGTCAAGGTTAAAGTTTTTTTCGTGCAGACAGGCCAAAAACTACATCTAGGTCAAAGGTCAAGGTCGCAAGGTCAAACATTTTGGTACTGACAGAAAGGTCATGTCACAAGGAATACACATGTGAAATATGGTAGCCGTATCTGTTATGGTTCAAAAGTAGTGGTCAAGGTTAAAGTTTTTTTCGAGAATGGCAACATCTAGGTCAAAGGTCAAGGTTGCAAGGTGAAAAATTTTGGTACTGACAGAAAGGTCATGTCACAAGGTATACACATGTGAAATATGGTAGCCGTATCAGTTATGGTTCAAAAGTAATGGCCAAGGTTAAAGTTTTTTTCGAGAATGGCAACATCTAGGTCAAAGGTCAAGGTCGCAAGGTCAAAAATGTTGGTACTGACAGAAAGGTCATGTCACAAGGAATACACATGTGAAATATGGTAGCCGTACCTGTTATGGTTCAAAAGTAATGGCCAAGGTTAAAGTTTTTTTCGAGAATGGCAACATCTAGGTCAAAGGTCAAGGTCGCAAGGTCAAACATTTTGGTACTGACAGAAAGGTAATGTCACAAGGAATACACATGTGAAATATGGTAGCCGTACCTGTTATGGTTCAAAAGTAGTGGTCAAGGTTAAAGTTTTTTTCGTGCAGACAGGCCAAAAACTACATCTAGGTCAAAGGTCAAGGTCGCAAGGTCAAAAACTTTGGTACTGACAGAAAGGTCATGTCACAAGGAATACACATGTGAAATATGGTAGCCGTACCTGTTATGGTTCAAAAGTAGTGGTCAAGGTTAAAGGTTTTTTTGTGCAGACAGACAGACAGACGTGCAGACCAACGTGCAGACAGACAGGCCAAAAACTACAAACATTTTGGTACTGACAGAAAGGTAATGTCACAAGGAATACACATGTGAAATATGGTAGCCGTACCTGTTATGGTTCAAAAGTAGTGGTCAAGGTTAAAGTTTTTTTTGTGCAGACAGGCCAAAAACTACATCTAGGTCAAAGGTCAAGGTCGCAAGGTCAAAAACTTTGGTACTGACAGAAAGGTCATGTCACAAGGAATACACATGTGAAATATGGTAGCCGTACCTGTTATGGTTCAAAAGTAGTGGTCAAGGTTAAAGGTTTTTTTGTGCAGACCAACGTGCAGACAGACAGGCCAAAAACTATATGCCCCCCGAATCGGAGATTCCGGGGGGGCATAAAAATTATATTAAAAGGAATAGTTCTGTTGTAAAAGTGTAAAAAGTTATCTATATAAGGAAAAAGGCCCATCCAAAACGTGCAATTTCTCCTTTTGCCACAATGTTTTCCACCTTTTGTCATCGGTTATCCATTCAATTATGGAGATTTTCTATATTTTGATAAAATACGTTCAAAGACGTCTGCTGCAGAATTGCCGTATGAGGGAAAGGGTTAAGTAAAAATAACTTATCAATTAGAAAAATTGCTAATTATGAGCAACCACCCCTTTTCTCACACTTTTTCAAAATATTTGTTTTTTTCATTTTTTCATAAATTACTTAACCATATCCCACTTGTAAACACATGTTGACACATCTGCAGCAAATGCCTATTGAAAACAAAGAGAAATTTCTATTTTTGCCACAATTTTTTCAACTTCAGTCAATCATTTCACTTCCATTTCTAGATATTTTTACATATTTATGCCTAGATGTTTTCTAATTTGTTACTGCAGATTTGTCATATGTAAAAAGGGGTTAACTTTCTGTTAACCCTTTCCCTCATATAGAGGCTTTCTGACGCCTCTGCAGCAGACAGCTTTTTGAAAACATAGTGACAAAAGAAGAAATTGCACAAAACGTGCAATTTCTCTTTTTGCCACAATATTTTCCACTTTTTTGTCATAGGTTATCCATTCAACTATGGAGATTTTCTATGTTTTGACAAAATACATTCAAAGTCGTCTGCTGCAGAATTGCCATATGAGGGAAAGGGTTAAAAGTCTCAAAATGTTAAATCACATATCAGGAAATGATAGCCTGTTACAGACAACTTTGGATCTTTCTAAAGAGATGACTCCAATAACACCATATCATGTAAACAGATAATTGATTTAACCCTTTCTCACATACAATGAATCCGCAGCAGACAACTTTGCAAACATATTGGCAAAAACATGAAAAATCTCCATAATTGAGAGTTTTTTTAATAAATAGAGTAAAAAAGATTGTGGCAAACGAGAAATTGCTCATAATGACCAATTTTTCCTTTAGCCACAATGTTTTCAATAGTCGTCTGCTGCAGAGGTGTCAGAAAGTGTCTAAAATTGGGAAACGGTTCATAATTCAGGTACATATGCCAGACTCACAGAGACCAGACCATGAAGGTGGCCGGTAGAGAAGTTCTAGAAATGCAGCGACAAGAACTGACCGAATCAGAGTTACAGAGTCCTGATATAATGTCAACCATACACCAAATAGCAACCACAGCTGGTCATGTGATAGCCAATGGTATGGCAGAACAAAATCAGGTAAATAAAATTTTAACCCTTTTTTGCAGCAGATGACATTGAAAACATGTGATGCTAAAAATAATGGAAAATCACTAAAATAAAACCTTTCCAGCAAAAACAAATTTGAAGCAAACATGTGATACATCACTAAAATTAACCCTTTCAAACAAACAACAAATTTGAAAACATCTGCTGACAAATGTAGTAAATTTCTATAAATGAAAATTCTTAGAATTACGTTGAAAACATTTTGGCAAAGGGAGAAATTGCTCATTATAACCAATTTCTCTGTTTGACACATATTTTTCAAAAGTCGTCTGCCATAGATGCGTCATAACAGATATGCAGGTGGGATAGGGTTAAGATATTATATTATTATATCCTTATTGAATAGAATTTATCATATTATGACAAAAGGAGAAATTGCGTCTCTATCTCTAACTCTTCCTCACATACAACAAATCTGCAGTAGACAACTGTGAAAACATTTAGATAATAAAAGGACCAGGATGATCGTCCACCTGATTTAACAGAACTTAAATAATTTTCAATGTTCTTTCTCGATACATATAAGGAAAACGAGCTGCCCCCAGGTGGCCATTGTTATCAAAGGATCAGAATAATGTGAACAATCAATGTTGGTAGAATGTCACCCAAGGAACATTTGTTTTCACTGTATACTTTATATACGTACAAGGAAAACAAGCCACACACACAAACATGTTCACCAAAAAAAGTCTGCTGGACATGCATCAAAATGTGCCTGTATAAAGGAAAGGGATAAAAATAAACATTGAAGACATATGTGAAGTGAACAAGCTTCTTGCATAACCCTTTCCCTCTTATAGACGCTTTCTGACGCCTCTGCAGCAGACGCCTTTTTGAAAACATAGTGACAAAAGAAGAAATTGCACAAAACGTGCAATTTCTCCTTTTGACACAATGTTTTCCACTTTTAGTCATAGGTTATCCATTCAATTATAGAGATTTTCCATGTTTTGACAAAATACGTTCAAAGTCGTCTGCTGCAGATTTGTCGTATGAGGGAAGGGTTAAACCTATCTACAGACCCAAGAGGGCCAGTACTGCTCCACTGCATTCGGCAACAATTAAATCACTATACCCATATAAGGCAAAATAGCCCCGTCCTCTGATGGGCATGTCTCTTGAACAATCTCAAAGAGGGTCACCTAAGGATCATTTCCACAATACTTATCGAAAATAGACCAGAAACTTTTGTTGAAGAAGATTTTTACCTTTGCTCTAAAGCCATTAAAGGCAAAATAGCAATGCACCCCTTTCCTGGTGGCCATGGTTTTCTACCAATCAACATGGCTTGAAGGTAACATTTCTACCAGTTTTCACTTTAGCCATATATGGCAATAGCCCTGTCTCTTGGCAGCCATTTTTTTTTTTACCAATCATCATGGCTTGGAGGAATCGCCATAGGACATTTCTTTCAAAATTATTTGAAAAATGACAGCCACATGGGTTGTTCTCTTTGGGTTGCCATGGAAACCAGAATTGTTCATGGATCCAAAGAATTTGAAAGAAATTTAGAGAAGACAATTACGAGGATGTTTCCAATGAAGTTTCAGCACAATTGACCGAGTGGATAAAGAGAAGTTTAACCCTTTCCCTCATACGACAAATCTGCAGCAGACGACTTTGAACATATTTTGTCAAAACATAGAAAATCTCCATAATTGAATGGATAACCTACGACAAAAAGTGGAAAACATTGTGGCAAAAGGAGAAATTTGCATGTTTTTGTGCAATTTCTTCTTTTGTAACTATGTTTTCAAAAAGCCGTCTGCCGCAGAGGCTTCAGAAAGCGTCTATATGAGGGAAAGGGTTAAACCAAAGATGTACACCAACACACATATGCCAGACAATTCGCCATGACATATGCTGACATACGTTGTATTACAGCCAGTGGAGCTAAAAATAATAGTTTAAGAGAGCAGCACTTAAGTTTAACTTACAATGCAAAGATTTCTATCATTTGTTTATATTTGCATTTTATTTATGAGCTTTGTTACAGGAAAACCAATTTAGGGGCAAAAGTTTATTGCAATGGATGTAAATTCAATTAATTATGATTTGACTCTGGCAGCTGCAATTACTCGCACAATGTTTAACCCTTTCCATCGAACAGCCTTGAGCCTTTACAGCAAAAGACCTATGAAACATTGTGGCAAAAGGAAAAATAACTCATAATGAGTAATTTACCCTTTCTCCACAATCTTTTCAACTTTATTCAATAATTTACTGTTTTTTTCTTTTTTTAAAGATATCAATATTTAACCTAGACGTTTTCTAAGTCGTCTGCTGCCGGTTTGTTGAATGTGGGAAAGGGTAAAAGATATGTTTGGGCTTTGGATTTAATGTGCCGTAAGATATTTATCTACAGTTTTCATAAATATGCTAAGGTTGGTATTTCTGCATCATGGCTCAATTCCTATTCTTTCAGGTACACAGTTTTGACACAGTCAAAGACAGAGTTGACCTTCAGACAAGGTCAAAGAGACTTCAGGACCAGTCTATTGGTATCATACACTGCATTGACCATGTCAATCAGGGCCTTAAAGACTGGACAGACAACAAGTCTTACATACGGGAAATGGTCAAAAACAGGTCCATGGAAATTCAGGATACGATTCGTAGCATTGAAAAGGAACTCTTACTTAGACTCGACGATCGGGACCATGACAACAATGTCAGAGATGAAGCGCATACAGCGAAAGGCAAGCTACATAGAACTCTCAAAGCAAATCTCACAGCAGCTGATTTCATAAAACTGTTAAAAGAACATGGCACACAAAGTGATATTGCCTCACACCATCAGCTTTTGACAAAACAAGAAGACAAACTATTAAACAACAAGATATACATGAACAACAGCTCTTTCGCCTTTGACTCTCCAAAAGTGGAATTACAAGACAGCATTGAAATGATGTTTGGTACCCTATCTGAAATAAGTGAAGGGAATGTCATATGGGACCCAACAGATTTTGAAATCACCGAGTTATCTTTTGAACCAGTAACTGGTCCCTCTGTTGGCATCAGCATTGAGTCCCAGCATAGTCCTCTTGAGAACAGAGCTAGAAGTGAAGCTTTGTTGGCTGAAGACACAGAAAGTGCAGAACTTGACAAACTCTCTGACCCAGAGGGCAGTCAGTCATCTGTACATCATTCGGCTAGAAACACAGGACATCCGCACCAGCGCAGACGGCCATTAAAATCAATGTCCTTTGATACTGCCATGGCAACCTCCTGGGAACCAGCAACAACAGATATGACAATCAGTAAAACAGGGTATCAGCTTGTTAATGAAAGTGATGATATGAACAATAATGTGAATGAATCTAACACAGAAAACAATACTGTTAGTAATCTCAGAGAATCATTCGGATCAGGTATCAATCTTCTGATAGGTCACAGGTCGCAAAGCCGACGAGGGTCAGCACCGCCATCTATGATAATTGACTCGCTTACTCGGCGTCGCCTCAGTGCCTTGTCCATTCTGGAGCATGCAAACATAAACACAAATGGCCTTCTGAGCACAAGTGATATTGAAAGTGGGCTCTCACAGGCCCGACTGGAATGGCTTCGGGAAAATGTCAAAAGGAAGGCTGATACTAACAGACGAGATTCCTGCGATTCTAATTCCTAAATAAATTCTGTCTTCAATGAAATGATATATCTAGTGCCGTCTACTTTGAAAACATCTTAAAAGAAAAAAGAAAAACATGCAACATCTGGGATTTTGATACAAGTTTGAAGACATTGTGAGAAAAGGTGAAATTGCTTGTTTTGAGCAATTCCTCCTTTTCCCACAATGTTTTCAAAGCTCTTCAGATAAATGGTGAATGTTATGTATGATACAGACAAGTTTTGATGCAGCTAAAGCAAAGCACAATATAAAACATTGTGGGAAAATAGTAATTACTCCTCCTCCTCCTAAAATCATCTTAATTGGCGGAGAGTTTCTACTTTCTACTTTTGCCACAAGGTTTTTTAAAGGCATCTGCTGCAGTGATGTCATTTGTATTAAAGCTATGATTCTTTAGCAAATGATTCAGATTTGCTTTTCGTCTTTTCAAAATATAAAAAATAAATATATCTTTAAGATGATAAAAGAGCCCCACAAATCTAAATGTTTATATATCTGTATCAAAAATGAAAAGTAAAAAACATTTATATATATAGTCCAACCGATAAAACAAGTTATAGTTAAAACACCAACATCATAAGAACAACATATAAAATAACCCAATAATCATCTATTTACTATGTACATGTATTACTATAACAGTGTAATATTATTTACAATAAAAAATATGTATAATCTCACAAGTGTCTTAATATAGCCAATATTTTATACTGGACATATATTAGTCAACAACACTATTAACCCTATCCCCCATATAGACGCTTTCTGATGCCTCTGCAGCAGACGCCTTTTTGAAAACATAGTGACAAAAGCAGAAATTGCTCAAAACGAGCAATTTCTCCTTTTGATACAATGTTTTCCACTTTTATTCATACCGGTAGGTTATCCATTCAATTATAGAGGTTTTGCATTTTTTGACAAAATATGTACGAAGTCGTCTGCTTCAGAATTGTCGTATGAGGGAAAGGGTTAATCCTTTTAGAAGGCATTTGCCTCTTGCATCTGCTACAGATGACTAAAAAATACATTGATGGAAAAGGAAAAAAAAATGCTAAAAACTATCCTTGTCTTCTACCATGTTTTTCAACTTGTATCCAACTTAAAATTTTGATTTTCAAGATGTTACACATTTTTTCCTCAGATATTCTCAAAGCTGATAACTCAAAGAATATCATATCAGATAAAGGGTCTATTATACCTTTCCCTTATAAAGACGCTTTCTGACGCATCTGCAGCAGACAACTTTTGAAAACATTATGACAAAAGTAGAAATTGCTCAAAACAAGCAATTTCTCCTTTTGCCACAATGTTTTTCAACTCTTTTCTGTAATTATACCTACATTTATAGTTTTTCCGTGTGTTTGCCGATCTACTTTCAAAGTCGTCTCCTGCAAATTTGTTGTATGAGGGAAAGGGTTATACAGTATTTCCTTGTTTCCACCTTGCATACCATTTTGATGCATTTGCAGCATACAACTTTGTGACACAAGGACAAATGCTAATCATGATCTACTTTCCTTTTGACACAATATTTCAACTTAATTCACTAATTGCTAACCTACAGAGATTTTCATAATTTGGGCCGAGCCCCGGTAGCTCAGTCGGTAGCGACCGGGCTGTCAATCCAGGGGTTTTGAGTTCGAATCCCAGCTTGGCCAACTTTCTTTCCGACGATTGACAAAAGTCAATGCGACATGTGTCAATCGTCTTCCACCAATGGGCTAAGTCTATGTGGAAAAGCAGCCAGTTGCTTGGGAAGATTGTTGTGTGGAGTACTGGTGTGAGAAAACCAGGAAATATATGAGTAGGTGAACTGGCCGCCGTGATATAATTGATAAATTGTTAAAAACGGCGTTAAACCCCAATCAATCAATCAATCGATTTTCATAATTGGGCATAAAACATTTTTTCAAAGTCGTCGGCTGCAGCTTTGTTGTATGCGGGAAAGTGTTTAACTCTTTCCCTCATATAGACGCTTTCTGACGCCTCTGAAGCAGACGGCTTTTTGAAAACATAGTGACAAAAGAAGAAATTGCACAAAACATGCAATTTCTCCTTTTGCCACAATGTTTTCCACTTTTTGTCATAGGTTATCCATTCAATTATGGAGATTTTCTATTTTTTGACAAAATACGTTCAATGTCGTCTACTGCAGAATTGCCATATGAGGGAAAGGGTTAAGCAAAAATCGCCAAAATTCAGCAGGGGTAATATCATATGTTACGAAAGCAAATATATATTGGAGACTAATTGTATAGGACAGGCAACACTAGAAACAAGATTCAAGACCCCACTAACCTTTCTTTCCACGAAGTTTGGTATTGATGAAATCGAACATATTTGACTTTTCTGTCGCTTTATTATATGACTTCTCCAACTGTTCGGCTTGTTTTTTCATTTTTCTCTCTGTTTTTTTCATGGCATCAAACATATCTCTATCTCCTGCCATCTCTTTTAGCATCATTATCTTGTCTAAAGATTTTCCTGAAGATAAAAAAACAATCCTTGTAACAAAAATTGTCATTTTGAGCCGTCTGCTTTGGATATTATTTTTTGGGGGAAAATGGAAGTGTAGTATTGATACGGACTTGTAGAAGATATTATTCATATTTGTGAATTTAAGCTTCAAAGTAAAAATATCACTCAATTAATTAACCCCGTCCAACAAATAGACACTTTCTGATGCCTCTGTAGCAGACGACATTTAAAAACATTTTGACAAAAGGAAATTGCTCAAAATGCTGGATTGACGAGACCCGCCTGGTCACCAACTGAGCTGAAAAAACATGGTGACAAAAGGAAAAATTGCTCGTTTTGAGCAATTTCTTCTTTTGTCGCCATGTTTTCAAAAAGCCATCTGATGCAGCAGCGTCTGAAAGCGTCTATATGTGGAAAGGGGTTAAAGAGAAATAGATGAATACAGGGAAACAAACCTTTAGGTATTAGCTGTATGGGAACTGGTAACACTCTGCCCTCACCCCTTTTCCCTAAACCTTTCCCTGGTACATAACCCATCTTGGTTAACAGTTTACTCCCTATACCCTGGAAGTAAAAGTTAAATTTATACCCTGTTATAGACACCGTTATGGACGCCTCTGCAGCAGACGGCTTTTGAAAACATAGAGACAAAAGAAGAAAATGAAGAAAATGCTCAAAACAAACAATTTCCCTTTTGCCACAATGTTTTCCACTTTTAGTCATAGGTTATCCATTCAATTATAGAGACTTTCTATTTTTTGACAAAATATGTTAAAAGTTGTCTGCTGCAGAATTGTCGTATGAGGGAAAGGGTTAAACTAATGCCCTGATATAGCTAATGCTCGCCAAATTGTTCATTCTGCATGACAAGGGTAAACAAATTCATCATGTCTGCCTGATATAGCTAACAATTGTTTAACTGTTTCCCACTTGCAGACGCATTTATAGGCATCTGCATCAAATGGCTTTAAAAGAAATTGTAGCAAAAGGTCAAATGTTTTCAACTCTATTTAATTATCATTTCATTATGTTTTCAAGTTGTCTGCTGCAGATGCTTTGTATGTGTAAGGTTACCATAGTAACTGATGTATTTACAGAGTAGTCTGAAGGAACATGAGGGAAAATGTTACATCTGAAAAGTTAAACAAGTTGACCATGATGGTCCTGTATTGCTCAACTGATTCAATAGAAATAAGATCCTTTTCAATGGTCTTATTCTAAACATATTTGGAAAAAGAGCAATGTTCCCGGGTGCCCATGTTTTTCATCATCAAAATAATTTCAAAGATCTTTGTAGAGGGTCACCCAAGGAACATTTGTGACAAATTATTTTTAAATCTGGCTTATACTTTAGACAAGATGATTTTTTAATATATACCCTGAAAGCCATGCTTTTCAACGGATTGGAAAAAATTCAACAATCTTGGAAGAGTGTCATCAAGGAACATTAGGTAAAATACTTGTCAAATTGGACCAGTACTTTTGGACAAGAAGATTTTTAAAAAGAAATCTGTCTTTCTGATGCTTCAGCAACCAAAGTTTTACATATATAATTAAAATCTTTGAACAACTTTGAAAGAGGACACTCTAAAGAATATTCCTGTAGTATTATTTTGAAATTGGTCTCTTAGTTTAGGAGCAGAAGTTAGAATCTTGGAAGAGGTTCACTCAAGGAACATTAGGCCAAATACTTTTTAAATTGGGCCAGAACTTTTTGACAAGAAGATTTTTACCATTTTTTCCTCTTTCTGATGCTTCAGCAACTAAAGTTTAAACATATAATTCAAATTTTTGAACAACTTTGAAAAAGGGCTCTCTTAAGAAAATTCCTCAGACACCGATGCTGGACACTAGATGATGAGTGATCACAATAGCTCACCCCATACTTAGTGGTTAGTTGAGCTAATATTAGAGCTGAATTTTTTCAGTTATATTTTTCATTTTCCACAATGTTTAAAAAAGTAATCTAAGAACTAACAAAATAAAAAGACAACTGTTTTTGAGCAAGGGTCCATATATCCAAAACAAACAAAAAACAGAAGAAATGCTCATTATTATTTTTGTCACAATGTTTCCAACTCTTTTCAGTAATTGTTCTCTCATTTTAAAAGAATTTCAATATCTGTGCCTAGAAATTTTCAAAGTCATCTGCTGCAGATTTGTTGCATGTGGGAAAGGATTAACTCTCTGGTTTGAAACATTTAACAAATCTGCAGCAGATGACTTCGAAAAATTCTAGGTCAAAAATCTGGTTTACCTCTATAAATGAAAGTTTGATCACTGAATAGAGTTGAATACCTTGTGGCAAAAGGAGCAATTGCTCATTATAAGTCACATTGTTTCCAAAAGTATTCTGCAAAAGATGTGTTTGCTAGTGTGTAAGGTTTACAAAACCCTGGTAGCTGACACTTTATGAATTCGGCCCTCTGCAAGGATGAAGTCTGCGCTAAGATTCAAACACACACCATCTGGATTTAGAGTCTTCACAGTAACAAAGTTTACCAGAAGATACATGATCAAAGAATTCATAATGAGCTGTATCTGACAATTTGGGGTTTTATTAACCCTTTCCAAAATGTAGATGCTTTCTGAGACCTCTAGAGCAGACTACTTTTGAAAACATTGTGGCAAAAGAAGAAATTGTTCATTATGATTGATGTCCATTCCTAGATGTTTTCAAAGTCGTCTGCTGCAGATTTGTTGCATGTGGGAAAGGGTTAACTCTCTGGTTTGAAATATTTAACAAATCTGCAGCAGCTGACTTCGAAAAATTCTTGGTAAAAAATCTGGTTAACCCTTTCCCTCATATAGACGCTTTCTGATGCCTATGCAGCAGACGGCTTTTTGAAAACATAGTGACAAAAGAAGAAATTGCACAGAACGTGCAATTTCTCCTTTTGCCACAATGTTTTCCACTTTTTGTCATAGGTTATCCATTCAGTTATGGAGATTTTCTATTTTTTGACAAAATATGTTCAAAGTCGTCTGCTGATTCCTAGATGTTTTCAAAGTCATCTGCTGCAGATTTGTTGCATGTGGGAAAGGGTTAACTCTCTGGTTTGAAACATTTAACAAATCTGCAGCAGATGACTTCGAAAAATTCTTGGTAAAAAATCTGGTTAACCCTTTCCCTCATATAGACGCTTTCTGATGCCTATGCAGCAGACGGCTTTTTGAAAACATAGTGACAAAAGAAGAAATTGCACAGAACGTGCAATTTCTCCTTTTGCCACAATGTTTTCCACTTTTTGTCATAGGTTATCCATTCAGTTATGGAGATTTTCTATTTTTTGACAAAATATGTTCAAAGTCGTCTGCTGCAGAATTGTCGTATGAGGGAAAGGGTTAACCTCTATAAATGAAAGATTGATCACTGAATAGAGTTGAATACCTTGTGGCAAAAGGAGAGCGTCTGTATGTGGGCAAGGATTAAAGTAACATTCACATAAAAACTGATGGAGCCACAATTCAGTTTTTTATCAAAATATGCGTCAAGGACTATATTGTATGAAGCTGGACAAAGGGGATAAAGGGCTTTCCTGAGTATACACTGTTGAAACAGGCAAAACAAAAGGTAGCACCAGGCGCCTCAGATTTATTTCAGCTAAATAAAAAGATACAAAAACATTTAAATGAACAATGTACAAATAATGAAATCTTATATCTTATGCAGCAGACGACTTTTGTAAACATTATGGTAAAGGATGAAATTGTTCATTACTTTAATTTAACTATATTTATATTTTTGCCCCTTTTTTTTTAAAAGTTGTCTGCTGCAGATTTATTGTATATGGGAAAGGGTTAAATAAACAGTTACCCTTGTGTGTGCTTCCCATTGACCTAGATCCCCAAGACCATGTGATGGTGGTTTCCATAGAAACACAGGAAGTGAATCTTGTTCATCCTCTGAATCCTGGCCTGTGATTGGTTCATCTTCATCCTCGCTCTCAGTTTGGTCTCCAGAATTATCTGTCATGGACAAACACAAAATGAGCCGTATCGAAAGAAAACCAACATTTGGGACTCTGCGTAAAGTATCGACCCGGATCAGCCTAAGCATGCTGCGCAGGCTAACCCGGACAGACACTGTTCGCCTCCTGTGGATTTTCTGTTTCAGGTGTCATTACTCTATACCTCTATGCCCCTGAGACGGAATGTATCAGCCTGGATTAGCCTGCACGGACTGTGCAGGCTGATCTGGGTTGATACATTACGCAGATTCCATAATGTTGGTTTTCTCGTAATTCGGCTCAAATAATGAGGTCTCCTTCAGAGTTCAGAAAGATAGCTACAGTCTAATCTTGCACAATGACTCAAATATGTCATGGCGAGCAATTTCTCCTTATTCTAGAATGTCTTTGACCTCAAAATAGTTCTTTTAAAAATTTGCAGATGAAAACAGTAACTGTTATTTCTTTTCCACATATAGATCGATGGTTTCATTCAGAACGGTTTGCATGAAGCTCTCGAGATGCTTATAATGAGATATTTCTCCTTTTTCCACAATGTTTTCTTTTCATTAGTAATATTTTTTTAAATAGAGGTTTTTCCTTTTTTTCACCTAAATGTTTTTTGCTGCAGATTTGTCATTTGTGCGAAAGGATTTATAATGACAAGCAACCATGTGAAGTTATCACCCAAATAACTTACTGATAGGCAAGATATCTTCCACAGACAAAGGTACCGCCTCCTCTTCGTAAGATTCAAACATGACTGTAATAACATCATCATCTATATCAACCACTGTTGCCTTGTACCAGAGATCATCGTCAAAGCGTGCCAAACATCTACTTTCCATCTTTAATTCACTATTTAAAACAAAAGCAATATAGGATAATGGTTGTTTCGGTGTAAGATAAGGATACACTGTATACAAAAATTCACAATTTAATTGATTTTGAAAGGGTAATTCAGCAAATATTTAGATCAAAGTTCAGATTTCGTTTTAACTTTTACCATATTGTTTTCAAAGTTCATCCGCTATGCATGCTTAAAAAGGTGCCTGGATTTGGCAAAGAATAAATTGTTGAGAATTGATTTTATTGATTGTTTCCTGTTTTACTTAGCATTCAACGATTGTTCAGTTATATCACAGTGATTTCTGTAAAAGTGAACAGTACTACAGATCAATTTATCCTGACACCAGCCAGTCAGTCGTAATGCTAACCCCCCAACCCTGAACACCAAGGAGGGAAGCCATTACTACCATTTTTAAAGTCTTTGGTATGAACTGGCCGGAGATCAAACCCATAACCTCCTGCACACGATGTAGACACCCTACAAGTCTGAATTGTTGAGAAAGGAGAGGGCAAAATATAACAAGTGGACAATCATAAGGATCCTTTTCTGTTTGCCTAGCAACACAGCAAGGTTCACATGTAATGTCACAGTCAAACTCAAACCTACATTATTTAGATACCAAACCATTTTCCACATACAGATGCTTTATGAGTCCTCTGCAGCAGGCCACATTTGAGAACATTCTAGCAAAAGGAGAAATTGTTCTTGATGAGCAATTTTCACCTTTTGTCAGAATGCTTTCAACTATATTAAAAAATTATCTTTTCAATCACAACATTTTCAAAGTAATCTACTGCAGATTTGTTGTATATGGAGAAGGGTTAATTTGTTTAACCCTTTCCCACATAAAAGAAAATCTTCAGCAGACGACTTTATACAGTTCTAGGTAAAAATATGGAAAAACTTCATAAATGACAATATAATTATTGAATAGATTTTAAAATGTTATGGCAAAAGGAGAAATTGCTTGTTTTGAGCAATTTTTTCTTTTGACACAATGTTTTCAAAAGTCGTCTGCTGCAGAGGAATCAGAAAGCGTCTATATGTTGGAAAGGGTCAAATGGTGTTTAACACAGTTTTTCAACTGCATATAAAAAGTAAATAACCAGTAAATTTATCTTGACAATGCTGTAATGCAATAATTGCATCCCTGGGAGCTTACGAGAGCAGTCATTATTACTGGTTTTAACAGGTCTTTGGTATGATCAGACCTGCAATGGCCTCTCATTTCTGTGGCGGATGCTTTAATCCATTCCCAAATACGACTAGAACTATCACTGAATGTGATTAATATTCCCCCCAACGCAGCCCTGATAGGAAAGGTATTGAAATATTTAGAAACCCCAGCTTAAATTCCATCTTGTAGTTTTAAAGTTATTCTCCGGACAGGAAAAAAGTAAGAAAGGGCAATGAAAGTTATTCTACGGACAAGAAAAAGTAACAAAGGGCAATAACTCTGTAATTACCTAATTAATAGTTATGGTTCTTGTACACTGCACTTCCTCTCATTGTGCTCTACCATCGTATGAAAGTTTATTAAATTCCATCCAGTAGTTTTAAAGTTATGCTCCGGACAAGGAAAATTGCAACGGACCAACCGACCGACCAAAGGGTGACTCCAATATACCCTCTTCAAACTTCGTTTGTCAGGGGTATAATAATAAATCTGCAGCTGACAACATTTAGGCAAACCTATTCAATTTCTCTAAAATCAAAAGTATTATAATCAAATAGAGTTGAAATGATTGTGGTAAAAGAAGAAATTGCTCATTATGTCACAATGGTTTCAAAAGTTGTCTGCTGCAGAGGCGTCATAAAGTGTCTGTATGTGGGATAGGGTTAACCACTACTAATGATCTGTAAAACCTACCTATAATCTGGATCTTCATATTCCTGTAACTCCTCCAGTGCCACCAGGTAACCATGACTACATCTATAAATAATAACGCATATTATCTCATTTTCCTTTAAATAATTTACATAATTGAGATATCTTTCTGAATCCTTGACTTGAACCCTTTACCTCATATAGACGCTTTGAAAACATAGTGACAAAAGAAAAAATTGCTCAAAACGAGCAATTTCTCCTTTTGCCACAAAAATTTCCACTTTTAGTCATAGTTTATACATTCAATTATAGAGATTTTCTATTTTTTGACAAAATATGTTCAAAGTCGTCTGCTGCAGATTTGTTGTATGAGGGAAAGGGTTAATAACAAATCAAGAAAAGATGGCACCTTACCTGTTAAAAATTTAAAGTGTAATTTATTTAAATAATGGTAGCCAGTTCATCTTAAAAGTGTTTCCTGGCTTTCTTTAACCAGAGCTTCATGTAATGCTCTTCCCTAAAATAGCATTTAAAATAATAATCAGTCATACTTTTAATAAAGAGTAGAAAACATTTTTGAGAAAGGTATGTTCTTTATAACCACACTGTTTTTGAAACTTGATGTGATAATGTAAATTGTCTGCATGATGGAAAGGATTAACCCTTTCCCTCATACGACAATTCTGCAGCAGACGACTTTGAAAGAGATAGAAGAAATGCAAAATAGCATGTTTAACATACCTGCAATTTTCCTCAGAAAATTTACAATCGCCTTCCAAATAATATTTACATGGAAGCATTGACTGATGAGTAGGATTGCAAAACATAACTCTAACCTGGAAATAGATTATAAATAGAATACCAGTGTTAACATTTTCCCCTTTTCCACAAAAAAAAACAAATCTGCTGCAGACAACTTTGAAAACATACCCGAAATTTTTTGTAAACTCCCTTTAAATGAAAGTTTGATAATTAAATAGAGTTGAATACATGATGACAAACGGAAAATTACTCGTTTTGAGTAATTTCTTCTTTTGTCGCCATGTTTTCAAAAAGCTGTCTGATGCAGCGGCGTCAGAATGAGGGAAAGTGTTAACCCGTTTAAAAAAAAAAAAAAATCTGCTGCAGACGACTTTGAAAACATCTAAAACTAGAATTGTTTTTGCAAAAAACAGATGTATCCCCCTCAAATATCTGTCAAAATCTCTCAAAACATTCCAACCTATAAAGCAGATAATGGGTTCTGCACATCGCCTTGATGAGGTGAACATGTGAACCAAGTTTCATGAAAATCCTTCAAGCCGTCTTGGAGATATGGAGCGGACACAATTTGGGACAGACAGATGGACAGACAGACAGACAGTCGAGACATGGTTTCTGCACATCGCCTTGATGAGGTGAACATGTGACCCAAGTTTCATGAAAATCCTTCAAGCCGTCTAGGAGATATGGAGCGGACACAATTTGGGACAGACAGACGGACAGACAGACAGTCGAGACATTGGTTCTGCACATCGCCTTGATGAGGTGAACATGTGACCCAAGTTTCATGAAAATCCTTCAAGCCGTCTTGGAGATATGGAGCTGACATGATTTGGGACAGACAGACAGTTGAGACATGGGTTCTGCACATCGCCTTGATGAGGTGAACATTTGACCCAAGTTTCATGAAAATCCTTCAAGCCATCTTGGAGATATGGAGCGGACACGATTTGGGACAGACAGACGGACAGACAGACAGACAGACAGTCGAGACATGGGTTCTGCACATCGCCTTGATGAGGTGAACATGTGACCCAAATTTCATGAAAATCCTTCAAGCCGTCTTGGAGATATGGAGCGGACACGATTTAGGACAGACAGACAGCAGACGGACAGACAGACAGACAGACAGACAGACCCCAAGGACAAAAACAATATATCTCCCCTGTATACAGGGGGAGACATAATAAACAAAGTAAAATTATTGAATACCGTAGTCCTAATGGGCGATATCACCTTCTTTTTTCAAAATGTTCATCAAAAGTAATCTGCTGCATATTCATCAAATTGCATCTGCATGTGGTCAAGTTTTAACTCAATGGTACTTGCTTTTTGTCATATTCAAAATACAGTCCAACCTGTGTTTAAAGACCATAATGTGGTCTTAGTTAACAGACGGTCTTTAATTACAGGGTCATTTGTGCACAAAATGATTTTTAGGGATATTAAAAGTGTCTTCTATAAAAAAGGAAATTGCTTAACAAAGGTTGTATTTGGCACAGGTTTGACTGTAAAAGCATCAATGATTATTGATATATTTCCAAATGTCTATAAAGAGTGAAAGTTAAAAATTCACTTACTTAAAATACATTTTATTTTTGATTTGACAAAATCTGAGAGAAATATTGTGACATGTCAAAAACTGTCAGAAGAATTTTTACATTGAGTTGTGAACATTGTGGGAAATTCAGACAATGCTCATCTTTATTGGAGTTTGACCCCGTTTTCAATGGTATTTCAGTCAAATCAGGGGAACCAGATCAACTTACTTGTTTTTCATGACTTTCTCGCATCAGTACTCCACAAAACATTTTTCTCAGGCAAATGGCATTCCAACCTAGATTATATTTCATTTTTTTTTTTAAATTACCTGCTGAGTAGTGGCAAAAAATGCCTGTATCAGAGAAAGGATAAAGTTTCATCTAAAGCAGTTGGCAGGGAAGATAACACAAAACTGAAAACTTCTTAAAAACATAATACATGTACATACTTTTGGAATCTCTTCATCTGAAGGATTGTCTTCAATCCCAACAATCAAAGCGTTGCCATGTCTTTTCTCACCCCAGGACTGGATAAAGGGAGCTCTGCATTTTGTGCCGACAATGTCTGCATACATGTCTGTCAAGCTCTTATTGAGATCTTGGATGCCCGCTGGTTGAGTGTCTGACTCCGGTACTTGTGTGACATCATCGCCCAGCATTGCCTAAATTAGTAATAGGTTTGATAATATTTGATATACAGGACTGGATTCGAAGTAAGGGGGATAATTCTGAGGCTTATGCCTTTCTCACATACAACATATCTGGAGCAGACAACTTTAAAAACATCTAGAGTGAAATATGGAAGAATCTAGAAAAATGATAGTAGAATCATTGAATAAAGTTGAAAACATTGCAGCAAAAGGATAAATTGCTCATCATAAACAATTTCTCCTTTTGCCACAATGTTTTCAGGAGTCGTCTGCTGCAGATGTGTCAAAATACGTCCACAAGTGGGTAAGGATTAAATCCTTATTTGACCTCCAAACCTTATAATGTGAGTACTCAAAAGACTCGTCTCACTGAGACGAGAGATATTGCCGTTTACTCTTCTTTATCCAGATCTCTGGATATGGAATACATAAAGCTTACATTTTGGCATCCATGTCAATAAACTTTAGATCATTATAAAATGTTAGCTCACTTCCCACACTAATAATATTTGAATTCTGATTAATCCTTTCCCACATACAACAGATCTGCAGCAGACGACTTTGTAAACATTGTGACAAAAACCTGAAATATGTCATTAAAAGATAACTTAATTGTTTAATAAAGTTGAAAACATTGTGGCCAAAGAAGAAATTGCTCATCATGAACAATTTCTCCTTTGGCCACAATATTTTCAAAAGTCGTTTGCTGCTATTGCTTCAAAATATGTCTGCAGGTGGGAAAGGGTTTTAACCAGATGAATAAAAACTTACACAATAAATCAATACTTCTGTTTTACATACAAAACATTAATCATAAATGTCCTGTAAGAAAATATAACGTGCCTTTAATATCTCAGTTTAACACCATTTTCCATTTGTTTGCTTTCTGAGACAAACTCAAGTCATGAAGATGCAATTTGAAGCAAAATTGAAAACGATTTTGATTCACATATATTACCTGAAATGCAGCATATTCGTCATCTATCACTTTAGCAGAATTCCCATCTTGTGAAGTTCCAGCCTGTGAACTTCTTTGTTCTGCATCATCAAGTTGTTGTAATAGTACACTTTTCTTTAAGGAAAGCAAGCTCTCTAAAAATAGACCATAGTAATGCCATCTTAACTCTTTCCCTCATATAGACGCTTTCTGACGCCTCTGCAGCAGACAGCTTTTTGAAACATAGTGACAAAAGAAGAAATTGCACAAAACGTGCAATTTCTCCTTTTGCCACAATGTTTTCCACTTTTAGTCATAGGTTGGTTATCCATTCAATTATAGAGATTTTCTACTTTTTTACAAAATACATTCAAAGTCGCTTGCTGCAGATTTGTCGTATGAGGGAAAGGGTTAAAAAGGGAATACCTGTTGCTTTCAACAAAATATATATAACATTTCAATTGAATATTTTGTTGCAGGTAATTGTCAACATTGACCCAATACCATGATTCTAATAAACTCATGCTACATTGTATAACCCTTTCCCTCATACGACAATTCTGCAGCAGACAACTTTGAACATGTTTTGTCAAAACATAGAACATCTCCATAATTGAATGGATAACCTATGACTAAAAGTGGAAAACATTGTGGCAAAAGGAGAAATTGCACGTTTTGTGCAATTTCTTCTTTTGTCACTATGTTTTCCAAAAGCCATCTGCTGCAGAGGCGTCCGAAAGCGTTTATATGAGGGAAAGGGATAAAGCGATTTTAATTTATCTGCTTCGACAGTTTAAAAAGTCATTTTGGCAACTACAGTAGCTTCACTTCCATACTTTGTAAGAATATGCAGTTATATAGCATACATGCGGAGGGTAAAGACTCTGGAGAGACAGAACTTAGACCCCAAATTGCCAGATAATGAGATATGACTCAATTAGTTTTGCATATATTGACATAACTCTCTTTAGTTAGTATAAGTGCGTTTTTTTTATACATTTCCCACACAAAGATGCATTTAAACGCAGCTGCAGCAGACACCTTTGTGAACAATGAGCAAATTCTCCTTTTGCCACATGTTTTCAATTATATTTAATAAGTAATATCTCATTACTGGAGATTTTTCAAATCTTTGCCAAGATGACTTCAAAGTTGCCAGCTACAGATTTGTTGTATGTGTGAAAGAATTAAAAGAACTTTCCATTATTTCCATGAGTAAGGTCCTGAAAAATAGT